>PVKE010031180.1:0-19192 GCA_004027555.1 Craseonycteris thonglongyai
CACCTATAAGTGAGGTCATGTGTTTCCTGATTCTTTCAGTCTGACTTATTTCGCTTAATAAGATGGTCTCTAGGTCCATCCATGTTGCCAGAAATGACTGTAATTTATCATTTCTCATCGCTGAGTAGTATTCCATTGTGTAAATGTACCACATCTTCTTTATCCAGTCGTCTATCAAAGGGCATTTTGGTTGTTTCCAAAATCATATACAATTTAACAGACAGTTTTAGTCCAAATCTTTTAAATTTCCAATAGTACCTCAAAACATGTCATGGAAGCTTGTTGACAAACTACAACAAACCAGAGACACAACTGTTTGTCACCATTTTGATTCTGCAAAGTAAAGCTATTCGAACACATACATAACTTAGATCAATGTTTCTCGTTAACATATTCTGAAGACACAAAAACAGCACCCTACTGCCCATTACAGTAGTTCCTTTCTTTGAACACACTGTCATAGAAAGGATTCTTCTATAATTCAACCCAAACTACCAGTACAACCTTTCACAATTTTCCATATATCATCACCATGAATCCTCTTTTTCTCTCTGAGCTTGGTATCAGGGGAATGTCTATAAAAAAAAACCTGCAGATTCAAACCGCTAACATAATGCTCAGATGAACAAAAAGGGAGAAGTATAATGTGAATCTACATAGCCATGTCTCCCAGTGCTATCCATTATAGCACATCAGCCAAATCTGAATCAAGAGGGACTTGATATTGCTGATGCCTCTCTACTGCTGCGGTTGGGAACTATCCAAGAAAAGCACATTTTTTTAAACAAGAGGACAGTGTGCTAGAAATGAAAAAAAAAAATGTGCCTGTTACTAAAAATCTCATATTATATTGTATTATTACCCATTTTAAACTATGTTCTTATACAGGCAGTAACAGTCACAGCTTGATTACATTGTTTAAGAAAAAAGTGTTCTTTATTTTGATTTAATCATTTGTGAGACAGAGATAGAGTGGTTTCTATGGAACAAGTAGTTAATAAAATCAACTGCTTATTTAAATCAATATGGGACAAACAAAACCATCTGTATACTATTACATGTGAAAACTGTTCACATAAAGCCAGTAATTTTTGTTTGGGGAAACCAGAGGTACCATTCAGATTCTAGTGTTGAGTGCTATGATTTGTTCCTGACTGAAAAATAACCTCACTGCCATTTTATTGTTGAAGCTTAAAGAATCCCTGCAGACTACCTTTCTTAAGCAGACTATTCAATGTGGTGACACAAATAGGTGTACAAATAGACAACATGACCCAGTTTGCCCGGGATATGGTCCTTTTACTTACTTCTGTGGTTATCTAAAAATTGGTTGTTCTCTGTAAATAGGCCATAACCCATAGAAATATTATGCTGTGTATATTATAGTCTCTGGTAACTTTTCTCTTGTTAAATATCCAGAGCAGTTGGAACTATCTCAGGGTGGCAATTGTGACTTTGTGCCTTGCAAAGTAGGTAGCAACCTCTACAAACCCAGATGGTGCACATGTTAAATCCAATCAAGAAAACCTGTGAAGGATTCATGAAGCCCTACATTTTCACACAGTACTCACTTGGGGTTTAAATAACTTGTTCGCCAAAAAACTAGTGCACAATTTCAGGAACTGACAGTAGTTTTGCCAGACTAACAAGAGAAAAGTACAGAAAGTGTTTAGTCCATTTTTGAGAAGAATTTGAGTTATATTGGGAGGAAGAAAGCCACTGAAAATTTATCTTCCAAAGTTTTCTTCTAATTAATCCAGATAAAAAATAGTCAAAATGCTATTTCCTAAAGTGATTTTATTACACACATACTAAGCTTATACTGACTAAATGGTCTGCATACTTTCAACTTCATCCTGGAATAAAAGGAAGTTAGAGCAAAGAAAACTATACCAAAGCATAAACAATTTTCTATGAGTAAAAAAACACAAGTTTAAAAAATTTACCTCTCTGAAATCAGAACTGAAGACACTTAATTACAGACAAAATTCTTTAAACTGTCACCTTTGTATGTAGTCTATCCTAATTTTCTTTTTCCTCTTAAGTCTTTTTCTTACCACATAAATTTTTTAAACAAACTTTTCTTTCTTTCTCTTTTTAAGATTTATTTTATTGTTAGTGAGAGAAAGTGAGAGAGAGAGAAAAGGGGGAGGGGAGGGCCCAGAGCAATCTCCATAGTACATTAGTTGTAACACGGTTTTACTCTACACAGGTGGATATGGGGCTAGACTGGGTGGGAACCAAACCAGCAACCTCCCACATGGGAAGCAATAACCTTCGCTGCCAAGCCATCCTGGCAGTTACCAGTTGTGCCACAGTCCAGCATATGGGTTTGCATGGACCAGGGCCAGGAATTGAACCTTGAATCTTGAGATTGTGAAGCAAGTGCTCAACTGCTGAGCTATCCCAGCAATCCCCACCATATAAATTTTTAAAATATGATACACACTTATATTTATACTTATTAGGAACTGGAAAAAATAGTCACAGTGAAGATTTTATATTAAAACATTCCTAAATGACTATAAGAGTATTCTCCAAAATGCTTTACTCTTCATTAAGCTAAGCTCCATTCCAACAACTTTCTGGATGTTTAACCCAGCCTAGAATATAATCTTGTTGTAATAAAGTCTGCTAGCATCCTAAGCATTTAAGAGTAATATCTGGCACATACTGGGAGCTCTTATAAATACTTTTTGAATTTTGCATGTATCTTTATCCTTTGGTAGTAATAAATTCACAGTTTAAGAAAGTCTGAACTAAAACCCATGTCATAGATGCTGACTAATTAGGGTTTTATACAGCATCACTTTTCATATGAATTTTATCCTTCATTCCATTCACTCCATAATCCCATTTGCATTTTTAAACTATAATCAGTGTGGCTGATGGTAAGATTCTCAATGCCAAGTAGCTCAAATGGAAGTTCCTTTCTTGGCAAGGGCTCTTCTTTGGGAATTACAAATCTGTACTAGCAAATAATGAAGAAAAAAATATTTTGGTGAGGGAAAATCTGTCTAAGAGCATTCACACACTTTCATTTAAGAGGAAACAAAAAAGAACATACTAGTAATGGTTTATAATTAATTGGCTAGGCACAGGAGGTGGTAATAGTGATGGAATCCTCCTTGGCCTCTTCATGACATGAAACATTATGTGAGGGAAAAGAACAGAAGTTGCTGATGAAGTTACTACTCACCTTCCCCAAACTTAAGCGAGTGTAGTTTTTTTTTTTGGTTTTTTTTGTCAAGTTCCCCTAAATATGAAAGCAGCCAATGTTCTGAATCGTGTGTCAACATTAACCAGTCACATCTATGTTCCTCTCCTTTAGTGCAGATGATGGGAAACTGACTATATTTACCAATCTGTTTAGGGATGCTTCAGAACAGAAAAAAGCTCTACAATCGCTATCCCCAAACATGATGTTTCTATGCTAAGTGGCTTAGATTTGATTCTGGGACAATACAGCATCACAGAAGAGAATCTTTAGACTTGAATGGGTCTGTCAACTACTTTACTACTTGAGTTGCATTCTATTTTCTTGAAGTTAAAAATGAACCATCAGAAAACAAAGTGGTCTCCTTGATTTCTGTTCTTTCTGGGCCTGTTCTCATATATTTTGCCATGGTCATCTCATTAATACTTGCTACCTTTAAATCTCTTTTAATGCCTGTGTAGAAATCTATTCTTCTACCCCTCCAAGCATTCATTCAACAAACATATGTTGAACAACTCCTAGGAACTATGTTAAACTCATAAAACTGACGGAAAATGTACATGATCTCTATCTTCATAGATCATACAGTCCATTAGTATAACACATGATCACATGAATAGGTGTTAAATTTTTACTATTTTAAGTGAGGTCATATGTTTCCTGATTCTTTCAGTCTGACTTATTTCGCTTAATAAGATGGTTTCTAGGTCCATCCATATTGTCACAAATGACTGTATTTCATCATTTCCTATTGCTGAATAGGTGGAATATAAAAGTGAAAGTAACAAAGACACAGAGACCTATGGACATACTCAATAGCTTGGTGATTGCCTGAGGGAAGGGGAGGAGGGGAGAGGGAGAGCGGGAGGGGAGGTGGGAGAGGGCACCAGCATTATGGACACACTCAACGATTTAGTGGTTACCTGGAGAGGGTGGAGGAGGGGCAGGAAGAGTTGTGTGTGTGGGGGGGGGGTGCGAGTGGGCACCAGATGTGTGAGTGAGAGGTGGGGAGCTGGTTCTGGGTGGTGGGCACATGGTGCGATATGTGGGTGATGTGATGTGGACTTGTGCATCTGGAAACTATCTAATTGTTACCAACCAATGTCACTCCATTAAATTTAACAATTAAAAAAAAAATTACTATTTTAAATTATACAAAGGAAAAATACAGGTTGCTACAAGAACCAGTAATTCAGGAGAAATGATCTTGGTGTAGGGGATTGGCAATATTTTAGGCATTGAAAATAGAATTTTAAAAGGTCCTGTAATTGGAAAAAACTTGGTATAACTGAGAAAACAAAAGCCCGTACATATAGACAGGAGGAATATATTTTAAGTTGGACTGTACACAATGCAGGACCTTAAAGTCCACATTAAGATCTTTGGTTGTTTTATTTTTCTTTATAGTGACAGAAAGCCAATACTATTTATTGTAGGAAACTGACATGGAGGCTAGCATAATTAGAAAAGACCAGTAAAAAGGCCATGCAACTGTTCATAAAAGTGATGATAGTAGCTTAAAATTAGGTGATGGTAACACAAGAGGACAGACTTATGGAAATATTTTTTAAAGGGTACAATAGATGGTAAGGAGGCAGTGTTAAGGATGATTCCTAAACTCTTGTATGATGGTAAAATTCCTTGAGACAAAAAATCAATGAGAACAGGTTTGAAGATGATGAATTTGGCACAGACACAGAATTAGACATACTGAGAATGCTGGGATGGCTCAGCGGGTTAAGCGCTCACGTTGAAGCCCAGGGGACCGAGAATCGAATCCCGGCCCCAGCCCATGCGGACCCACATGCTGAACTGGGGTGTGCCCCCAGTTCAGTTCTTGCCGGGACCTATGTGAGAGGCTCCCGGCCCAGTTCCTGCCCTGCACAGCCCTGTGCCCGCCTGTGGAGTGAAACTATATGGAAAACTGATGTCAACTGTGGAGACTGCTCTGGGCCCTCCCCTTTCTCTCTGTCTCTCTCTGTCAAAAATCAAAAAAATAAATCTTAAAAAAAAAAAGAAGAATTAGGCATACTGAATTCAAGAAGCTTTTGAAATTTCATATGAAATATCAAATGGGCATTTGGGTAAAAGTTGTGGAGTTTAGAGGAAAACTTTGGCCTATAGATGTAAATTTAAGCAACATGGAAGTTGGGTGATAATTGGGCAATGGGTGTGGAGAAGTTTGCTCTGTGAGAGTAGAATAAAACAGAAAAGAGAACTGACAGAGCTATGAGGCGGTTGGCCAAAAAGGATCAGCCAGGGAGTTTAGAAAAAAAATCAGGAAAGTGTTATTTCATAAAGCTAAGAGAATGTTTCAAAATGAAGGAAGTAGTTGAAAATGTCACTAATCAAAATCCCTGTGTTGTCAGGTTTCTCAATTAGGTGCTACAATAAACTACTAACATTTGGACATCTACTTTCTGTGTGTGTTAATATCCCTAACTTGTCTTGCCTGTAGCTCCTCCTATGAGGACAATGACTGTGGATACTCTGGTCTCATGACTCAGGCTCCACTCAAGGATGTTAAGCTCCCGCCACACTCACTGTCCAGGTTACTCACAGCCCCTCTAGTGTTATCATCTACATAGCCTCTCAAAGAGAAATGTCCACAGCAACAGTATATAGCATAGTCACCATAAAGTTTTCTCACTAACTCTTCTGGTGGTGGTCACAGGGCATAAGGCAATTTTGAAAACAGGAAAGAAAGAACATCAACGAAAAAAAAAAAAAAAGGAAAATAAACAGCACCAACAAAAACCAAAGATTTAGAAGGCTGAAAAAAAAAAATGTGGACCAACAAGTCAATATTTTAAAAATACAAAATATTCAAAATAAAACAATATAAGTAAAATTATTTGAAGCAATACTTGTATTTATTATGTAAGCTTCAACAGAATATGCTTCCACCAAGAAATGCATCTATATGGATGTTTGCTGATCTCCAAGCCAGGAAACTACTCTGGTTCCATAGACTAGTGGTGTCAATCCAAACCCAGGAATCAAACTTTACACTTTTAGCACATGCTGATCTTAATTTCTTGCAATGTATTAAAAACCAATTATAGGGGGATGCCGGGACCGCTCAGTGGGTTAAGCACTCACTTTGCAGCCCCAGGGACAGAGCATCGAATCCCGGCCCCAGCCCATGCAGATCCATATACCGAACTGGAGAGTGCCCCCAGTTCAGTTCTCACCGGGGTGAGACCCCAGCCCAGTTCCTGCCCTGTGCAGCCCCGTGCTCACCTGTGGAATGAAACTATGTGGAAAAACCAATGATGTGCAGTGACAGAGACTGCTCTGGGCCCTCCCCCTTCTCTCTGTCTCTGTATCTCTCTCTCTCTCTCTCTCTGTCAAAAACAATAAAAATAAATCTTTTTAAAAAACCAAACAATTATATGATATACAATAAAAGTGCATACTTCTCACATAAAAGAGAGAAGCACAAATATTATAACATGAAAACAGGCAACTTTTAGTAATCAACAGACATTAGCGTACTTGTATAATATAAATGTTATAGTACTGGACAAGGTGTTGAGTCTTCAGGATTATATATTTGTAAGGAGACTAATATTTCGAAAATATTTAACTGTCGTATTCACTTTCCTCTCCCAAATAAATCACATTAGATTCCCAGCAGCCCATTTGCTATTATGGCCCCAAGGAAGGGAGCAGGGCTAAGGCTAACTAGAAAGGAAAAGAATATGTTTAACAGACAACACTCTCAGACAAAAAGAGGAAATAAAGGACATCTCTGTCTAAGGGTAGTCACATATTACATGTCATAGTTGATACCAATTAAGGGAACAGCCTATGAACCCCACTGGTCTGAGACCTCTTCCACTCCCTAAGGACATTAATGTAAGCCCACCCTCTTTCCATACATCCAAATAATTATCCTTTCAAATGAAAAAGGGAAGAGAAGGAAACAGCTTAATCAAAAGTAGAGCTAATCAGCATCACTCCACAGAAAGTGGGATACCTTCAACTGATACTTTTAATTCAATCAGTTTAAAAGTTAAAATCTTTATTTTTCTTTTCCTACAAGAAGAATAGTGTGTAAACTGTGATTCTGCTACACACACAAGCAAAGAAAAATTTAAATTAGTGTATTATTTACACTTTTACTATTAGTTATATTTTGATAAATAGCATGAGAATAGTATATCGTTTGATAAGGTTTCCTGTGGAAGAGATGTAAATATATACAAATGATCTTGTGTAGCTCAAATATATTTATGTACTCATAGTAACTATTAACAGAATTTTTTACCTGAATGATAATTAATTTTTTATTTCATTTCTGGTGGTCTTAAAATTGGACCAAGATTTCAAGAAAACAAAATGGCAAAGCATAGTTAGGGCTATGAAAATATTTATCAGAAAAAGCATTTACCTTAGAGTGGATTGAGCATATTGTCACTAGGACATATCATAACGACCATATTGAATCAAACATATGCCATCAAAGTCATATGTAAGATGTCTCAGATAGTGTTTATGATCACTAAAATGAATTTGGTTGCAAATTGCAGACCAACTCAATATGGCTTAAGCTATGAGAAGTAGGGCAAATGCAGAAATGGGATTTTATCCAGCAACTCAACTATGTCATCAAGGACCTAGGTCGGGGGTGGTGAACCTATGGCACACGTGCCCAAAGTGGCACGCGGAGCAATTATTTCGGCACGCGGAGCTGTGAATACCATTTAAAAAATTGTTTATGCTCTTATAGACATAAAAATAATCGATACCTCTATCTCACTCGATGGGTTGGCACGCGAGTCAAGCGAGTATACTCTTATTTCATAAATTTTGGCACTCAATCGCCAAAAGGTTCGCCACCCTTGACCTAGGTACTTCCCGTCTTTTAACTTTATCATATTCAGCATATTGCCTTTCATCTGTATGATTCCTTCCTCATGATCACAAGATGGGGTTATATATTCTCACAAAGAAATTTCCAAAGGTCAGAGAGAAAGACTCTGCCTGAAGCTCCTTTCCCAGTTTCACTTTCCAGGAAGCACTTCATCTCCAGCAGAATTCCCTTCACATATAAATGGATCCTAGCCCCATCTCTATACCAATCATTAGCAAGGGAAAAGAAATTATCATGGTTTCTTCTAATCAAGATTCACTTTCTGGGCTAGGGAATGGGAATGCTGGAACACTACAGGGGTTCAGTTAGCAAAAAGGAGGGAAGATGCCTGTAGAGTAGATAGCCAATAGGTTCTGACAGCAATTTTCTGAAAACAAAGGAAAAAAAACCAAAACTTTCATAAATCTAAATTTAATCAATAGTTGATAATCTTTGGGTAACTGGGTCCATTTCAAAAAATGTACTGATCTGCAATGTTCCGAATTTTTGGAATTCTTATCTTCTTGTCTAGTAAAACAATGACGTCAATCAAGTACATACTCAAATGGACACGTTCTGCTGCACCTCTTACCTAGATGTCAAGATACACTAAGATATGGGGGCCAAGAATGGACTAAATGCCAATGCACAGCTCAGCTAGCCTGACCATCTTGAGGGAAATAAAAAAGTTGAAAGCCAATTCAATTTTAAGTTAAATAAAGACAACTGTGCCTTCTGAAAAATGATATTTTCTCTTTAAAAGAAGTGAGGAAGAGGTACAACAGGTATGGGGTGTTTTTGTTTAATGATGAAGTCATATATTTAACAATGATGATCAAGGGCAAAGTCATTCTGCTTCTCTTCACCTCCCTCACAGGGATTCCACGACCTATTCATTTTCTTTAGACTTCTAATTCAGAAGAAAAACATTGTAACAGATTTGCATCCTTTGCCTTGAACTTCTACGAGGAACTATAAATCAACTATAAAAATATGCTTTGGAATGCTCCTTGCTTTTTCTCTACAGATCATAAGCACCTCTGCTTCAATTTAGGCAATATAGCAGAGCTCCTTGTTTGCTAGTCTGTCTCCTAAGAATGGACTGTGTTTTAAGGGCTGAAGCCTCGATTTATTCTTGCTTGTATTCCCAAAGATCACCTGGCATAAGAACTGGGTATGCAGTGAATGTTGGTTGGTTGAATTACTTCGTTGAATTTTGTTATGCTACATGACAAATAACCTTTCATAAAGGGCCTATTCCTACCAAAACAGCTCCAGGGCATTGAGTCATTTTTTCCTGTAACTGTTTTATTTATGCTTCTTTTAAGGCTATCAAATCAAATTTATCCCACTGTAATTTTCCAACTTCCACTGAAAGATAATATTAACAATTCAAGAAAAGAAAGGATTCTACAAAGGTTGTTTTTTCTTTGTATCTAAACTCCCAAAGGTAGATACTTACCATAAAGTTAATAGAGTTGTTATTATAATAAACCAAAAAACTCTACAAACTGTAAATGTCTATTTCAAGACCTGTTTTCTCTTGTCATCAGTTCATTTTACATTATAAAGATAAACACTGCACTTCAGTGCATAATATCTTTCTTTAAGCCAGATTGTACACTTCCTAATATGAAATGAAAAAGTAAATTTAATGCTTTAAAATCCGCTTTATTTTCTTATTTTTCTCAAACTCACACACACACACACAAACATACACAGCAAAGTATAAAATAAGCAATCCTAAATTATCATCACTATGTAATTAGGTTTCTAAGTCAGTGACTCTTAGTAGGTGTTATAAGAAAACTTGATGTTTTATATCTAGTAGTTATAAAACATAAACTGTATAAACAATACAAAGTAATTCTAAGAGTTATCAAATAGTTTATGGGGAAGTCTCTCCGTATAGAAGTATTTCCACTGACAAATTCAGAAGGAATGACAGAATTAGAATACTCATCAGAAGCAACTTTTAATGAATCTAGGAAATTATTATCATCCAAGGATGCTAAAACCAATAGGTGAAAAGGTGATAGGAAACTTTATAAGGAATTAATCTATTTCAAAATTCCTAATTTAATAAATCAATTAAGATTATAAGGAGAGAGATAATCAGACAGTATAGGCTTCATGTTGGTACTACATAACATCACCAATAAAATATTCTTGTCCAAAACTCTAATGTAAATTGGGTCAAGCTTTTAGATATACTGGTATGGAAAATACAAAGGACAAAGGGACATATTAAATGATACTATGGAAACAATCAGCAAAAACCTAGAAGGCAGAAAATTCTTTAGGAAAAAAATACCTTGTTTTCCACACAAATAAATTACAAGGAAGAAAATACAAAGGGAATCTCAAGATTCATAAAAGGGACATAGAAATAAGATTTACCATGTGGGCTGCATTTGAGTGCCAGTGCAAACAAACCAATATTTAAAAATATATATATTTGTGCAACATGAATGGACCTTGAGATCACTGTATTAAGTGAGATATGTCAGACAGGAAAAGCTAAGAAGCAGATGACTTCACTCATATGTGGATATAAAATTGAAAGCAACAAAGAAACAAAGACTCATGGGCAAAGTCAATAGTCCAGTGGTCACCTGAGGTTAAGGGGGGTGGGGAGTAAGGAGAGGGCATCAAATATATGGTGACAGAAAGAGAACTGACTCTGGGTGGTGAGCACATAATGCAAGACTTAGACGATGTAGAATTGTACACCTGGAACCTATGTAATTTTTACCAACCAATGTCACCCCAATAAATTTAACAATTAAAAAATAAAAAGAGATAATAAAAAAAAAAGATCAGTAAAAAAATATATAACCAGGGAGGCTGGGATGGCTCAGTGGGCTAAATGCTCACTTTGCAGCCCTGGGGACCAAGGATTAAATTCCGGCCATGTCCCATACGGACCCACGTGCTAAACTAAGGTGTGCTTCCCATGTGGGAGGCCCCCAGTTCAGTTCTTGCCCCCCAATTCAGCCGCTGGCTCAAGGGGGTATGCCTCCCATGCCGGAGACCCCCAGCCCAGTTCCCACCCTGTGTGGCCCCCACCCACCTGTGTGGAAGGAAACCATGATGTACAACTACGGAGACTGCTCTGGGCCCTCCCCCTTCTCTATGTTTTTCTGTCTCTTTCTCTCTCCATCTCTGTCAAAAACAATAAAATAAATCCTATATATATATATATTTATCCTATATATATATATATATCCAATATATATATTCAGAGAAATTTGACACTGACTAGATATTTAATGATATAAATGAACATAATGGTGACTGTGGTTATGTTTACAAATAAAGAGCTTATCTTTGAAAAATATATACTGAAATATTACAAATTAAACTGCTGTCTAGTAGATGTCCCCAAATAATTCATTGTGTGTATTGAGTAGGAATAAAGTAGACGGATACAGATAAAATAAGAGTGACCATGAGTTGATAATCACTGATGGGTGTGTAGGGGTTCATTATACAAGCTTTTCAACTTTTTTGTATATTAAAAGTTTACAATTAGAATGTTTAAAATATAATAATGGTACAGTTTGTCTCATACAGTCTTTGATACTAACCTACTAGACAATTAATGCAACCACCAACAAACTAAACAACAAATATACATTGATTCTCTATGTATTTTGCTTCTGGGATATAAAAATTAATATAAAAAATTCTCTTCCTTCTGAAACTTTAGAATCTAATGAAGCTTACCATTAGAGAATAGTGAGGTGCTGAGCTTTGTGTTAAGGACTAGAAGAGTGACAGGAGTTCAGAGAAGAGAGAGATCAGGAGGGATGACTGGGTCCTAGATAGGATCTGTCAAAGCACATGGGAGGAGGGCAACCTGGCTGGGCCAAAAATGCAGAGGAACTTTCCTCCTATAAGATTACACAGAGAGTGACAAACACAGACAGGACTGAGAAAAGATGACTCATCTTACAACTTTCAACTTGTGTCCAGATCCCACCATTTGGAATGCACAGGATTTAATATAGTTTATAAACCCTGTAATTTCCTTATGAATGGCACTGTGTATTGCATTGAACAGTCTTTATAATGAAAATATTAATTTTCTATGTTTAACATTTAAAATATATCAGTCAAATTTCCTTTAGAAAACAGAAGGCACAAGAAAACAGGGCAACAGAGGAGAATTTAACTGAGGAACCAAGCACAAAACTGTGGGATAGGTAAAGGGAAGCATACAATGGCATGTTGAAACACCCTAGGGATTTATAAAGTAGCAAGCTATTACCACAGAAAGATATATGAAGCAAAAAGAGACAGTTACCAAAGATATATGAAGCAAAAAGAGACAGTTACCATAACCAGAATCTGTTTAATCCATAGAAGATGAAAGGAGTTATGGCATAGGGACAGAAACCCAGTCCCTGTTAACTTGTTCCCCAACAGAGAAGAAACCAAGGAAATAATGTCCTGATCTCATCTTCTTGCTCTGCAGTCTTTGCCCAGTTCCTGCCACTGACTACAGTCAATGGGAAGCCAGGGAGTATGGGAGCCTACTGATGGCATCCATGATGGTTAGTCTCCTGGAGCTAGGAGTAGGCTAAAGAAGAGTGGAAAGTACATCCGGAGAGGCCAATGGAGAATAGCCAGCATGTAGAATATTTCCCTGCTCTTATACTCCTGCTCTGGCATTTTCTAATATTTAAAAACTAATAAAATAGAAGCCTCAAAAAAAGGAAGTGACCTAGGCTTCTCCTAGCATCTGAGAAGTCAACAGAGAAGCTGAGTCTCTCTGTAGGAGGGGAAGAATTCAGATGAACAAAGGTTAGGGGAAGATGCCCTGAGCTGAAAACTTAGGTTGAACAAAACTCAGGAATGCCAGTAAGTGTGGTAAAAGCAGACACAATGTGGCAACTGGACTAAAAGGCACAGAGGTGACATTAAGGGAATTTTAAGAAATAAAGTTGGATAGACTGAATAAAGGCAAATAATAAAAGGGGCTAGAGATAAGGAGAAATTAGATATGATCTGTTTAGATGTGATGTTAGTCTTGGCCAGTGAGTGAGGGGTGGGACATGAGTATAGTCCTTTAGAAGAATACTTTGATGGAACTGAGAAGGAGCAACGAGGATACGATGGGAAGGGGAAGCCAAGGAGTCTGGAAACAAATCAGGTTTCACTATCCATTTGGGTGGTCTATAAAAGGAGAATACCAATGAAAATCCATCCATTCACTTAGCCATATGTCCCATATACTTAACTATCCCACAAATACATAGTGAGTCTACTGTTGCTAGGCCCTGAACAGACAGGGAGGGTACAATGGGGAGCAGAAACAGACATGTTTGCCCTCACAGAGTTCATAGTCTAATGAGGAAACAGAGGCATGGATTGAGTAACGACATGAACAAATGTAAAATTGCAGTTGTATACTCTGGAAAAAGGCATAAGGTGCTATGGGAGCTATGACAGCTGTAAAAAGTGGGGGTGGAAGTAGGATAGGAGGGAAGGAGGAATGGAAGGTGTCAGGAAAATCTTCTCTTAGAAAATAATGCTCAGGTTTAGACCCGAAAACTGGGAAGGCATTACCAAGCACAGACAGGGTAGGAAAAGTAGCACACAGTGAGGGTAAGTCTCTGGACAGGGAGTGTAGGAAGCACAGGGAATGAAGGAAATGAGTTTCTCTGGGACAGAAAGAAAAAGGGACAAATTTGAAAGACATCGAAAAGGAAGAAATACAAAGAACTGAAACATCTAAAATTTATGAGATTGGCGTGCTACCTACTGCACTAAAGAGGCATGTGAAACACCTAACATTTAGATCAATAAAGGGGCAAACCGTCTAATAAGGTTCCAACTATTTTAACCAATGAGATGAGACACTTAACTGCCCAATCTATATTTGCTAATGTGCTTTGTGCCTTGCCCAGAGAACACAACCAATAAATATCTAATTTCAACAAATATTTGTTAGGCACTCTGCAAGGTACTGGAAATACAGCCTAAATAGACAATCTTTATTACATCATATAGGTCATCAGCCAAATTCCTTTCCCTACCTATACTCAAGAGCAGTAGAAACAGCTAGACATAGGTTCAAGGAAGATCGACCAACAAATATTTACTGAGTACTGCCCATGTGCAAAATATTGTGTAAACAATATCTTGTCTACAGAACAGGTATGAGCTGGCTTCAATTATAGATGATTGTTTGATCAGGATGAGCATAAACTGGCAAAATATGTACAAAGATGAATATAAGATGCAGTCATTGGTTTCAGAGACCCTTTTGTGTAAGAGATTTAAAACATAAAAATGAATCACTATGACAATACAACAGGTCTGTAAGAGTGATACAGATTATGGTGCTCAGATCAGATCAGTTTGAGGGAAGCAGGTAGGTTCATAGGGAAAGGGACACACATTCTGTAACTTAATGAAGGAGTCTGGTTTCGATAGGTGAAGATGCAAAAACTTAAAACAGGAAGAAAGAAGAATGTTGTAAGGTTAAAACAGGCTACGTGTGGTTAAAAAAAAATGGGGGGAATTCAGGAAGCAGCAATGCAGGAAATAAAAATTAAAGTGGCTTTGATGGGAATCATAGGGCAGAGAATTTAAAAACCAGAATATGGACTAGGAAAAGCATTTATTCATAATGAGGAGTCACTGAAGATTTTTGAGTAGGAGAAGAGCATTACCAGAGATGATTGTTAAGAAAATTATAATATATGGTCTGAAAAACATCATAGCATAATAGTTAAAAGGACAAGGTCTGGAGCCAGCCTGTCTGAGTTCAAGTCCAAACTTCCTCAAAGCTATGATTTACAATAAAAAGGAACAAACTACTGATAAACACAATATCATGGATGAATCTTAAAAGCATCACACTAAATGAAAGAAGCCAGACACCAGACACTATATACTGTTGTGATTACATTATATGTAAATCTAGAAAAGATTAAACTATAGTGACAGAAAGATCAATAGTTGCCAAAGGTGAGGCACGAGGGTAACAATGGTAGGGAGTACCAAGGGAATGCTTTTGGGGTGATGGAGATGTCCTTTATCATGTTTTGGTGGCAAGTAACCAACTGTATATATTTGTTTGCATGTGTCAAATTATACACTTAAAATTGGTGAATTTTTATGTTTAAGTAAAGTATATCTCAAATAAACTGATAAAGACAAAAGTATCATGCAAGAGTAAAAAGGTTAGGTAGCAGTTGAAATAAAAATATTGCACTTAAGAATATTTCTTCCGTATGAAGAGCATGGTAGTAGGGGACTCATTACTTGTAATCAATGTGGAGACAATAAAAATACTAGTCACTGGAGTGTGTGTGCCTGTGTGTGTTTGTGGGTGCTGGAAATATTCTTGGTATAAACAGTACTACTTCCTTTTTTTTTTTAAGTGTTATTCAACTAATCTCTATTGTATATTAGGTCACGGGAATACAAGATGAACAAGTCTTTTTCTCTAAGGATCTTACATTTTTGACAGTACATCTCAGGAAAGATAGCGATAGAGATGATATTTCAGAGAAGTGACAGAGGTGAAATGAAATGGAGATTTGTTCCTGGAGTGATGAATACTCAGATAGAATTCAGACCACCCCCAACCCACAGAAGTAATATTGTAAATAACGGTTAGCTAACAAGGCTACTTTATTCATTGCAATACATAATAGGTTAGGTACATTATAGTGACTGCCTGTATACTGGTGTCACAATGGTGATATAGGTTATTTGATAAAGCTCAGGGGAGAAAATCGTCTGGCAGACTGATATTTAGAATGGGAATAGTTGGAAAAATCATTTCAATCTTGTTTATATTTCAATGCCCCAGCACAATTACTATTAAAAAATTATAAATGCCTGAATTAACTCTACTAATATTAATACATATATATGTGATATCTTTGTATTTTACTAGGTTTAAATTTATCTCAAAGAAAAAGCTCATTCTCAGCCAATGATTTTCTGAAATGAAGAGACAAGATCATTTGCAATTTAACTAATGTTTCTTTCATAACAGAATGATTCAAAGGTTTGCAAATTTCTATTCTCTATAAAGTTCTTAATCATAATAAATCTGTTCAGATAAATTTTTTTTTTTTTAATGCAAGGAAATTATCTTGGATTTATATATTTGTAAACTTATTTTGGACAACTAACATTTTGGATCTTGGGAAATACATGGAGGAAAGGAGGGAAGTGGAGAAATAAATAATACAGGTTTCCAATAAACCTGGAGTCTTCCAATAGCAGCAAACTTGACCACTTTAAAAGAGCACTAAATTTGTTTTTTATTTGCTTTAGTAGCGCTTTAAATCTCTTTGGCTATTGCAGAAGGTTTTCAGGTCACCACAAACCAAAGTGAAAAAAGAATATTGTAGGCAGTAACTATAGTAAATACCTTATTTATTTCAATTGACTTCTGACATAATTGACTGAAAGATTAATGTCCTAATATACTCAATAGCCACATGTTTCTAGACCTAAGTTTAACAGTGCTGATTAAATAAAAGATAGGGAGAAGACAGAACAGTATATAACCTCTGACAGAGTCCTAGAATTCCTGTTGAGTAAATTTTTTTTTTACTTTCAACTCTGAGCTATTTAGGGCAGGAACTTAATTTCCTCCTCCCTGAGCACAAGTTTTCCCATTTTGTATTATGCAGTGGTTATGACAGCAGAAAAACCATACAGAGACCATTTGCTGCTAACTTCTAAACTTGTCTGACCTCACTACAGTCACCTCTTTAATATTTGTATTTATGCAGGCTGCTAATCTACCTTCTTTCTTACATCTACTGTGTTTGCCCTCATAGTCTGAGGTAAGTAGTTGAAACCACAACAGTGAAATATCTGTGAATACTGTGTTAGTATTTATGAAAAATATGTTTAGAAGAAAAAAATTAATATTTTAACATCCAAAATGGGGAAGGTAAAGTTTATAATGAATAACATCAACTGTAGAAATAATGAAATAATATATGAATTTTCATTTTTATACCAAAATAATCATTCAGTTGGAAGCAAATGATTTAACCATAGTTCAGTACAGCTTACAACATGAACTAATTTGTATTTCCATAAGCAGTGAAGGCTGAAATATTTTAGTGGTGACTTTCTGCTTGTATTTAATTCTATATTAGACTTTAAGAGTTTCTTTTTTTGTTTTTTATTCTATTTCTAAATCAAAACATTTAAAAATAATTAAGTAAAGCTTTTCCAGTTATATATAATATTATGGAATAAGGGTGTTAAAAGATTAACTGTGCACACATTTTAGATCTATGAAAGGAAATACTCCAGTCTCTCTGAAATATCAATTGCCCTTTGTAAATCGATGTTGCCATGGTAAATGTTTTCATTTAATACTGGATTAGCTGAGGGTGGAGGGATGGCACAATGTACAGAAGCAACTTACTCGCTACTTTATATACCTTCCTTTTTAAAAATGCTTTCACGTTTGTTGGGTGGGGTGACTTCTGCATGCTAAGTCAGAGCTCTTTCTTTAATGTGTATGTCAAATTTGTCTCTTTACACATGATTAAGTAGAATACATTATCTGTGAAAAGCAATCTGTGCCTTGAAAGAGTGTGTTCTGCACTTTTGCTTGACGAATGCAACATGTATATGGAATGGTTCCAAATGCTCCTCTTGAATAGGGTTATTAAAATATTAATTCAGACTACATAAATCTGAAAATAAGTGAAACAAAGAGGATATTTCTGGTGGCTAATAAGTGCAAAGACAATCACTTTTCTTGCTAATGTGAAAAGATATGCATGGTTGCCTTCCACAAATATCTTCAAATTGACTATAATAGAAGAATGACCCCCTGCAAATCTGGCTTTATTTATTTCTAAACGTATACCAGATTTCCTACACTTTAATTAATCAAGCTTTCTTAAAAGCACTGTTGCAATGCAGAAGAATAGGAATTAAAAATTTATCAATTAGAGGCACTGTGTGGAAAATCCCTCTCAAGATTTCTAGAACATTGGGGGTTTATATCAGAAAGGTAGAAGATCCTTTGTGTTGGTATATTTTCTGTTAGTGATATTGTTTATTTCCTTATTAATTTTTAATAATTATAAATAATAAAATTATTTATAAAATTATAAAATATAAAACAGGTAATTTTTTCAATGATAAAACACCTTAGATAATAACTATAAATTGGTTGTCATCCTTATCCATTGCTACCTTTCCAGAAATCAGTTTACAGCATAATATGCCTTCTTTTACCTTCTTCCATGCCCGTACAAAAATATGTAACCAAACACATATAATTAGAGATTTTGTTATTATTTATTTTTATTAAGATGGGATCACACTCCAAACATGACTGTGAGATTTGCTTCTGTCAGTTAATATACAATGACAAGATTTCTAGGGCAGGACACATCTTTTATTTCTTATATAAGATTCTATAGAATAGTCTCCTACAATTTTAAGGGTATGAATATTTTTATTTAAAAATATAATTCCAGATAACTTTCCTAAAATATGTGTGTGGTAATAAACCAAAAACTTATGAGACCATGTCTTTTCACCCTTAAAAACTGTGTATTATGGCCTTTTTAAACTTTTTGTCAAATTAATGGGTGAGAAAATATAGTATATTTTCTTTTTATTTTTACATTACATGATTATTAACAGGGATCAACTTTTTTTCATTCTGTTAATTTAACATTAATATTCTTCATTTGCTTTTCTATTGGGCTGCCTGTTTTCTCAGTAGTCTGTGGAACCTCTTTTTTATACACGGTGTATATGTGTGTTCTAGGTTAAATAATTCTCATCTTTAAAAGATTTTTTTATGTGCATGTAACATATAAAATCCTTTCACCTGTCCAGTCAGTGGTTTGTTCAGTTCTTAGGTCAATTTGAATAGCTAAGTATTTTCTAGGAAATCACCCATCTCCTCAAAATCATAAAATTTACTTACATAGAGATGCACATAAGGGTGTCTAAAATCTTTTCTTTTTCTTTTTTTTTTTTAATATTATTATATTTTATCGTTAAATTTAATGGGGTGACATTGGTTGGTAACAATTAGATAGTTTCCCGATGTACAACTCCACATCACATCACCCATGCATCGCATTATGTGCCCACCT
>PVKE010031181.1:0-19193 GCA_004027555.1 Craseonycteris thonglongyai
AAAAGAAATAAAGGAAGAAAAAAAAAAAAAGAAATCAGGAAGAATAAATAGATTTGTTTCTTTTCTTCTTCTTTTCTTCTTTCTCCTTCTTCTTCTTCTTCTTCTTCTTCTTCTTCTTCTTTTCTTCTTCATGTCTTACCTCTGATGTCACATAGCTATGTGACCCTGAGAAAAATATATTTAGTTTCTTTTTTCAGTTTTTCTACATTTGAAAGCTCAACAATACAAAATTGGCCTTCCTAATTTATGGTATAATTATTAGGAGACATGAACTAAAAATTCAAAGAATCAGTAGAATAGAAATACTGACACACTGAATCAAACCAAGAATCTCTACACTGCTGAAAGAGGCATTATTTTACTATATAACCTGATAAGAATTTCAACATGTTATACGGTATCTTAAATATTATTTTTTTCTAATAGCCCATTATCATCTGTCATTTAATGTTCTTTTTCAACCACCCTGAATTTATTTTATTTTATTTATTACCTTCTTTTCTTCCTCCCTTTCTTACATTTTTTCTATTAATTTTATTCTTATATTTTATTCTTCCAACTTTTACTATGGACTCACCATTCTAAGCAATGCAAAATTACAATCAGTGTAGAAAAAAATAGAATGATTGAAGGCTTAAAAATAAAATATGGACACACTCAATAGTTTGGTGGCTACCTGGAGAGTGGGGAGGAGGAGGGAGGGAGAGTTGTGGGGGGAGGTGGGAGTGGGCACTGGATATATGGTGGTGGAGGGGGACCTGATTCTGGGAGGTGGGCACATAATGCGATGCATGGGTGATGTGATGTGGACTTGTGCATCTGGAAACTATCTAATTGTTACCAACCAATGTCACCCCATTAAATTTAACAATAAATAAATAAATAAATAAATAAAATATGTTGTAGTAAGAAGCTATACATATTTTCCCTTGACTATGTCTGTGGGTGGTGTTGGGGAGGGTGCATAAAGGAAGAACAAAAGAGATCAATAGACTGTATGGAGCATATGAGAAAGAAGGAGAATTTGAGGATGATTACAAGATAAGGTGCAATTTGGGGAAACAAAAATGAGTTGTTTTAGACATGTTAATTTGACACATGTATGAATGATTTTTATGAAAAGAACCTGTAGAAAGATTGAGTCTCAATGTGTAGGCTGTTTCTCTACCTTGAACATGCATTCTTAATCACTTGGTCTGGTTCATTCTTAGATATCTTTTATGTTTTACCTTAAACACTATTCCTCAGGGAGGTTGACTGTTCCATCTTTTTTGCTCTATAGCATTCTGCAATTGTTATTCCTACAGCTCTTAATATTTAATTTACATTGATTTGTGCTAATACTTAACGTTCAACTCTCCCAATAAATGATGGAACTTATTAGAACAAGGGTAATGCATCTGTATTCTATTCTGCTGTATCAGTGGCTGTTGTGAAGTAATGATTATTGAGTGAGTATATCTTAGTTAAGGTTGAGGAGAGAGCTCTGCCTATCAATGGAGTTGTATATGATATTAACATAATTACTGATAAGAGGTAAATATAACAAAGCCATTAGAGTAGATGAAATTGCCTAAATACAATACATAGAATGGGACAAGTCAAAAGGATTAAAATAAAAACTAAAAAAACAAATTTCAAAAGTAGGAGTGTTGACTTATTCACATTTGTTTCTACAGACCATAGTACAGAATCTGGGATATAGAGAGCCTCACATGGTTATTGAATACATAAAGAAACATATCTACATTTAAGGACCTGAGAGAACTTCACATTTGTGGACACACTTATCATGCTTCTCGTACATCTCTTTCTGTGCAAAAATTTCTGAGTTCTTTCTGCCATACCTGCAACATGTGTTTTTTTTGTTTATTTCTTGTTTTTATTTTCTGGCCCCGTGTACTCTCAAAAGACCATGCCACTTATAAGATGACATTTTTACCACAATTTAACACAATATTAATACTGTAGTCTGACCAGTGGTGGAAGATAAACTCCTTTATTGTGGACCTTCCACTTATGTAAATGCTTACTGTTTCTGTGAATCAACAGAAAAGTCTGCTTTACATAAGCTGCTCTTAAGGAGTTTTATCGTTATTTTATACATTCATAGTAAATTTTAGTGACCTAGTAGCATCCATCAGTGTAGTTTTGATCTATCATTTCAGTCTTTCCATTTTTTTATATTATAACTTGGTTATAAATTAGTATTGTCAAACTATGTCATCCACAAATTTGATAAGCTTATTTGTATTGTTTGTTTAAAGTTTTTAAATTAAATGTAATATCAAGGCCCTATAGTTTTCAACCAGAAACAACAATCCAGATACAAATCCTAGCTATAAACTACTACCTTTCATATATAGTATGATGCCTCCTAACTCAAATCTCTGTGACTTCACATTTCTGTGCATTGAAATTCTGTTCACTTTCTGCAAAAAAATAAAATGGTGTGAATATTATACCAGGATATTTTATTAGGTCAAAAAACAATAAAAATAAATCTTTTTTTTTTAACTAAAGATATATATTTATTATTTTTGACAGAGAGAGAGATACAGAGACAGAGAGAAAGGGGAGGGCTCAGAACAGTCTCCATAGTTGCACATCATTAATTTTTCCACACAGTTTCACTCCACAGGTGGGAACGGAGCGGCAGAGGGCAGGAACTGGGCCTGAGTCTCACCCCCGTGAGAACCGAGCAGGGGGCACTCCCCAGTTCAGCACATGGGTCTGCATGTGCCAGGGCTGGGATTCAATCCTTGATCTTCGTTCCCTGGGTCCTCAAAATGAGCACTCAGCTCACTGAGTCATCGTGGCTTCCCCCAAAATAAATCTTAAATAAAAGAATACAATAACTAAAATAAATAATAAATTAGAGAGAATCAACAATTTTTTATATGAAGCAGAGCGTTGAATCAGTGATTTGAAAGATAAAAAGGGGAAAATTATAAAGATGAATACAAAAATGGCAATTACTATGTATTTATGAAAAATCACTTCAGGTGTAAATGGGTTAAATGCTTCAATCATATATCATTAGGGAGATATTTAGATAAGTAAAAAAAAAAACCCCATACATACACTGTCTACAAGGGATCCACTTCAGATCGAAAGACACATAGTATTTCGTGTGAACAAAACAAAACAAAACAAAAAACTTTGTAGCAATAATTAGATCAGACAAAATAGACTTTAAAGCAAAGGGCATAATAAAAGACAAAAGAAAAACATTATATATGATACAGGTATCAATCCAACAAGAGGATATAACCCTTGTAAATGTTTGTTCACCCTACACGAAATATTTAAATATATAAAGCAGGGGAAGTCAGGATGGCTCAGCAGGATAAGCACTTGCTTTGTAGCCTTGGAGACCTAGGTCTTAATTCTGGCTCCGGCCCCAGTCGGTGCTGACCCATATGTGTTTTTTTTTGTTTTTGTTTTTTTTTTAAATATTTATTTATTTTAATTGTTTTTTGACAGAGAGAGAGAGAGAGAGAGAGAGAGAGAGAGAGAGAGATACAGAGACAGAGAGAGAACTGAACTGGGGGAACTCCCAGTTCAGCACATGGTTTCGCACGGGCTGTGGCCATGGCCGGGATTCGATCCCCAGTCCCCAGCGCTACAAAGTGAGCGCTTAACCCACTGAGCCATCCCGGCTTCTCCTGACCCATATGTTGAACTGGGGTGTGTCTCCCATGCAGGAGGTCCCCAGTTCAGTTCTCACCCTCTGGTTTGGCTCCTGGCTCTAGGGAGCATGCCACCCATATGGGAGGCCCAAGCCCAGTTCCCACCCTGCACAGTCCCCACCCACCTCTGTGGAAAAAAAAAAACATGTTGAAGATTTATGAGATACAATTATGGAGACTGCTCTGGGCCTTCCCCTTTCTCTCTGTCTCTCTGTCTCTCTCTCTTTCTCTGTCTGTCTGTCTTTATCAAAAACAATAAAATAAATTTAAAAAATTATATAAAGTAAATATTGACTAACATAAGAGTGAGATTCACAGTAATACACTAATGGTAGGAAATTTTAACTCCTCATTGACATCAATTGACTGATCTTCTAGCCAGAAATTCAACAAGGAAACAGCAGCCTTAAATGACATACTAGATCAGATGAACTTAATTGATAATTTAGAACATTTTTTCCCAAATAATAAGAATATACATTATTTTCAAGTTCACATAGAATATGTTTCAAAATAGACCACATGGTAGGCCACAAAACAAGTCTCAATACATTTGAGAAGATTGAAATCATATCACGCACATTCTCCAACCACAATAGTATGAAACCAGAAATTAATTACAAGGAAACTACAAAAATACACACAGACAAATGGCAAATAAATAGCATGCTACTCAAGATGCCAGGATATCTGAGTAGTTAAATACTCGCCTTGCAATCATGAGATCTGGGACTCAATTCACACCCCAGCCCTGTGAAACCCCATATGATGAACTGTGGTGCACCTGGTACCTGCTGGAATGGCTTTGCAGTGAAGGTTCTTACCTCCCATACAGGAAGCCCCCAGTTTGATTCACAGCCTGTGTGGCTCCATAGCCACCTGTGTAGAATGATACCATGTCACAACTAATGATTGACAACAATGGCGATTACTCTGGGAGCTCCCACTTGTCTCTCTCTCTTTCTTTCACTTTCTCTCAAACAGTAAAAAAAAATCTTAAAAAACAAACAAACAATGTGCTACTGAACAGTGAATGGGTCAACAATAAAATTAAGAAAGAAATTCAAAAGATACCTTGACACAAATAAAAACAAAAACAGAAAGCGCCAAAACCTATGAAACATAGCAAAAGCAGTGCTAAGAGAGAAATTTAAAGCACTCACTGTAGACCTACCTCAAAAAACAACAAATATCTCAAATAAACAATTTAACCTTATACATAAAGGAAAGAGTAATAGAATAACAACAAAAGGCCAAAGTGAGTCGAAGGATGGAAATAATGAAGATCAGAACAGAAATAAACGAAAGAGGGGCTAAAATACAAAAGTAAAAAATCAAGGGCTGGTTCTTTGAAAACGATACACAAAATTGATAACCATGTCACTAGACTCATCAAGAAAAAAGAGAGGATTGAAATATATAAAATCAGATATGAAAGTGGACAAATGACAATTGTAAGCATGGGAATACAAAAAGACATGCAAGAAGGAAAGTTAACACGCTTTATATAAAAGGCCATCATTACCTTGATCCCAAAGCCAAACAAAGACATAACAAATCAAAATTATAGGCTGATATCCCTGATGACTATAGATGCAAAAATTCTCAACAAACTAGTAGGAAGCTGAATTTAGAAATACATTAAAAAAATCTTACATCATGATTGAGTGGGATTTATTCCTGGTTGTTTAAACACCAATAAATCAATTAATATGACACACTATATAAAATAAATAAAGAATACACACACACACAAACACACACACACACATACAATCAAGCATTTATTTATCATAAAAACTAAGTAATGTGAGAATTAAAAAAACATATGTTAACATAATAAAATCCATACACTACAAATCTGTAGCTAACTTAATTCTCAACAGTAAAACGCTAAAAGTGTTTTTCTTAAAATCAAGAAAAATACGAGTATGCCCAATTATACCACTTTTACTCAACATACTATTCAAACTTCTAATCACAGCAATAAGACAAACAAATAATAAAGTAATAAAGTTATAAAGTAATAAATAAATAAATAAATAAATAAATAAATAAGATATCCAAATAGGATAGTACATATAGAAAACCCAGAAGATTCAACCAAAAAACTGTTAGAACTGATAAATTCAGCTATATAGCAGAATACAAAATTAATATTCAGAAACAATTTGCCTTTTTTAATACACAGCTAATGAACTGTCAAAAAGAAAAATTAAGAAAATAATTTCGTTTGAAACTAAATAAAAAGATGAAATGCCTAATAAATTTAACCAAGAATTTAAAAGACTTGTATTCAGAAAAGTATAGGACACTAAAGAAGAAAAATTTGAATATATCAACAAATGGGAGCAACAACTGTGCTCATGGGTAGGAGGAATTAACATTCTTAAAATGTTCACAATTCACATAGAAAGCTATAGGCTCAATGCAATCCCCATCAAACTACCACTGGTATTTTCCACAGACTACAACAAATAAACTTAAAATTTATATGGAATCACAATAGATCCTGACTAGCCACATCAACATTAAATAAATATATATATATATATATATATATATATATTGGAGCTGTCACTCTGCATGATATCAAATGAACCTATAAGACTATAGTAATCAAAATATAGTACTGGCATGAAGACAGACACATAAATTAATGGAAGAGATTAGAGGTTTCAGAAACAAATCCATGTCTAAATGATCAATTAATCTATGTCAAAGGAAGAAAGAATATATATTGGAATAAAGATAGTCTATTCAATAAATAATTTTGGGAAAAGCTGGACAGATATATTGAAAGAATGAAACTATATTTTTTTTGCCCAAGAGTAAACTCAAAATATATTAAACACTAAAATGTAAGAACCCTAACCATAAAAACTCCTAGAAAAAAACACAGGCAGAAAACACTCAGATATTACCCTAAGGAATATTTTTATTGATATATCTCTTAGGTCAAGGGAGACAATAGAAAAAATAAACAAATTGAAATACATCAAACTAAAATATTTTTGCCCAGCAATCAAGGAAAATCATCAGCAAAATTAAAAGTCATATTACTGAATAGGAGATGTAATTTACTCATGATACATCTGAGAAAGGGTTAGTATCCAAAATTCATTAAGGACTCATAGAAATCAACACCAAAATAAACAATCCAACTGACAAATAATGAGAAGACCTATATAAATGTCTTACCAAAGAGGGCATACACATGGTTAACAGACATATAAAAACATGCTCAATATCACTAGTAATCAGCAAAATGCAAATAAAAACCACAGTGAGATATTAACTCAGACCTTTCACAATGATCATTATCAATTAATCAACAAACAAAAAGTCTTGGAAAAGGTGGAGAAAAGATAAGCCTGGTGGACTGTTGGTGCCATTTCAAATTGGCACAGTCACTATGGAAAACATATTGGAATTTCATTTAAAAAATAAAAAATTGAACTACCTTATGATCCAGCAATTCCACTTCTGGGTACTTATCTGAAGAAATCCAAAACACTAATTTTGAGAGACATATGCATTCCTCTGTTCACCGTAGCACCATTTGTAATAGATAAGACATGAAAGTACCAACATGTCCATCAATATGTGATTAGATGAAAAAGAGGCAATACGAGATCTGACAATTAAGTTTGAGAACTCATTCTGGAAAGAGTGCATAATTCATTGCTGAATATCACATGCTCACTTTCAAAGAACTCTCCTTGGGAATCTGTGCACCAATACCAAAGTGTAGTCAACCCTTCAAAACAATTTTGAAACTTTATCTGGAACAGCCATCAGAGCACTCATTGTGTTACTCTTGATGTCTTGAATATCATGAAAATATCTTCCTTTCAACATTACTTTTATCTGCAGGTAAAGAAAACAGTCATCAGGAGCCAGATCAAGTGAGTAAGAAGGGTGTTCCAATATAGTTATTTGTTTGCCGGCTAAAAACTCCCTCACATACAGTGCCATGTGAGCTCATGCATTGTCGTGATGCAAGAGCCATGAGTTGATAGAGAAAAGTTCATTTTTATCTAAGAAAAGGTTGTTTTTATCTAACTTTTTTTTGACAGAAAGAGAGAGATACAGAGACAGAGACAGAGAGAGAACTGAACTGGGGGAGCTCCCAGTTCAGCATATGGTTCCGCATGGGCCGGGGCCGGGATTCAATCCCTGGTCCCCGGCGCTGCAAAGTGAGCACTTAACCCACTGAGCTATCCCGGCTTCCTCTATCTAACTTTTTGACATAGACTTTTTAGTACTTTCAAATAGTAAATTTGGTTGACTGTTTTTCCAGTTGGTACAAATCCATCACGAACAATTCTTCTGATATCAAAAGAGTGTAGCAAGATTATTTTGACTTTTGATTTGGATTGATGGAATTTTCTTGGTCATAAAGAATTGCCTGACTTCCATTGGGCACTTTGACACTGTTTCAGGGTCGCATTGGTACACCCATATTTCACCACCAGTGATAACAAATACCAAAACATTATATTCCCTCTGCAATTGGTCTTGGTAAACTTTGACTCTCTTTTGCTTTTAGCTCATTGGTGAGCTCCTTTGGGAACACTATTGAACATACCTTTCTCATGCCAAGATTTTCAGTTAAGACTTTTCCAACTGTTTATCAGTGTTGACTTGGTCTGCTATACTTCTCACAGTCATCCAGTGATTGTGATGCACAACTTGATCAATTTTTTCAATATTTCATCAGTTCTGCTTGTTACTGGCTGTCCTGAACTCTCCTCATCACTTTCTCCTCAGGAAAGCATTTAATTATTTTGTATACTGCTGTTTTCTTCATGGTATTATCCCCATCTACTTTGAGTAACATGTCCCTGATCTCACTTTCACTTCTTCCATGTTTATCAAGAAATTTATTGTTGGGGATCCCTGGATGGCTCAGTGGGTTGAGCACTCATGGTGCAACCCTGGGGTCTGAGGATCAAATCCTGGCCCTGGCCTGTGCAGACCCATATGCTGAACTGCAGTGTGCCTCCAGTTCAGTTCTCAAAAGCATGAGCCTTCTATGTAGGAGGCCCCTAGTTTGGCTCCTGCCCTGGACAGGAGGTCACCCAGCTATTTTCTTCCCTGAACAGCTCTACCCCAACCTGTGGAGTAAAACTATATTGAAAACTGATGATATACAACTATAGAGACTGCTCTGGGACCTCCCCCTTCTCTAGGTCTCTCTCTCTTTCTGTTAAAAGCAATAAAAATAAAACTTAAAAAAAGTAATTTAATGTTTGTTTATTGCCCTAATTCAAGCCTTGACATTCCCATGGTGGCACACAAAATTATGCAATAACCATAATAAATGCTACTTAATATGACACCATCACATGTCTACACAAAGACGGCTGTGAGACACTGTGATACCAAGGTTATAAAACATTATCGAGTTGTTTGTACAGTGCTGCCAATTTAAGTGCATGGTGGCATGTTCAAAAAACAAATTGTCAGATCTCATATATATGTGTATATAATGAAATATTACTCTGCCATCAAAAAATAAAATCTTACCATTTGTGACAACATGTATAGACATAGAGGATATTATGCTAAGACAAATAAGTCATTTTATTTATATGTAGAATCTAAAGAAGAAAATAAATTTACAAGTAAAAGAGAAACAAACTTGTAGACACATAAAATTAACTTACAATTGCTAGAGATAAGGGGTTTGAGAAGTTGGGTTATTAAACTGAAAAAACTAAAAAATACGAATTGATAGATAGAAAATAGTCACTGTGATGTAAAGTATAGCAGAGGTTATAGTCAATAACTTTGGAATCATTTTATATAGTGCCAGGTAAGTTCTAGACTAATCAGAAGAATCACTGCATATAAATTATATAAATATCTAATAACTATGCTTTACACTTGAAACTGATAAAAATAATATTGTATATCAACTGTAACTAAAAAAATAGTAAAAAATTAATAATGAAAGCAGATGTATTGAAAAAGAATTAAGATAAAATAAAACTAAGAAAGCTTATTAGAAGTAAAAGAAATTTTTGAAATAGAAGACCAGGATGAATAAACAAAACTATTATTATTTTAAAAAAACTAGTAGACCAAATAAATAAATGAAAATCAGAAAGATTTGAAGGAAAGTAAAAAACAAATAGACAAGGGTGACTGAACATTCAATTATTAGATGTTAGGTAACCTTGATAAAGAAAAGCAATGGAAGAAAACAAGACCAAAACTAAAAACCCAAATTTAAAAAATGTTGTTCAACAAATAATTGAAAAGCACATATTGAAAGAGTACACTGCTTACACAATATTGCACAATACTACAAACAATGTGATGTAATTTATTAGAATTACAGCATTTTAACAAAAATAATATTCTTTGGGCACTGGCCTGCACCTCCCACCCCCATACTTTACTGGCAGAGAAACAGGCTTCTGTTTCCTGCACCTGCCTGGTGCTCTACAGATGGAGTAACAAATTGGGGCAGTGGCTAGACCAGTTCCCAGGGGAATGACCACAGAACACAAAACATATGTAAACTGTACAGCCCACACCCTCAGGTAAAAACTATAGACACATAGTCTGGCTGCTTCTCTTAACTCTCTTCCGAAGCTCTCCTTCCCAACTCCACCTAGTAACTGCTTACAGGAACAGAAAAATGTAAACAGCCACTATCTTATAATGCAAAATACCTGCACCCTTCCCAACTAGCACCACCTCCACAAAGACCAGCAGGAAGGCCCCGAGAAACTGAAAAACACTGGTGCAGTAGCTTCTTACCAGACTGATCTCAGAGGGTGAACATACCATCACTTGCCACATTCTCCCATAGAAGAGGCACATTGAGGCCAAGGTCACTAGATCAAAGAAGATAAGCTCACCCTCCAGGGAAAGTTCCCAGAAGTGTCAATAACCAAGACAAAATATTGGAAGATGCTACAGTGGCACCAACTGGTAAAAGGAAGACATGTCTATATCTGCCAGGAAAAAAGTCCTCATGCCCAGGAAAATACATCAAACACAATGAATACATTAGGGTTAAAAGCTGCTCAGAAAAAGAACAAAAACTCTCCAGAAAAGAAAATTATAGAGTTGGAAATATATGACCTAAAGTGACACAGGATTTAAGACTGCAGTTCTTAAGATGCTAAGAGCTCAAGGAATGGTGACAGAGTATCCAGACACAGCTATATGTTTTCTGGACGGAAATTAGTGGACACAATAAATATTTAAGGAAGAAATTGAAACTATAAAAGATAATCCAATATAAATTTTACAGATAAATAATGTAATAAAATAAATGAGAAATGAATTAGCTAGCATGAAAAACAGGGCTGAGAGATGGAGAGAAGTATTAGTGGTATCAAAGACAGAAACATGGAAATATCAGAAAAAAGAGATTTAAGAATAAAATTAAAAAGAAAGAACTGTATAAAACTATATGACTCCATTGGAAAGAGCACCATTAGTATAATAGGGATAACAGAAGAGACAAAAACAAAATTCTACAGAGAGCATAATCAAACAAACAGTAAATGAGAACTTTCCAAATCTATGAAAAAAATAGAACCCCGAATTCAAGAAGTAATTACTACCCCTAGATATCTGGACTCTAGCAGATCTTCTCCAAGGCCTATTATAATGAAAATGCCAAAAATCAAAAACAACAACAACAAAAAAATTCATAAAGCATTCAGAGGAAAAAATTATAACCTTTAAACGAAAGACCATCATACTATCATTAGATTTCTTAGCTAAAATTTATAAGACAGGAGGGAGTAAAATTAAATATTTGGAATGTAAAAAAAGACATACTATTAGCCAAGAATAATCTATCCAGTATAGTTATACTTTAGATATAAAAGAGAAATAAAGGTATTTTCAGACATACAAAAGCTGAGGGAACTCTCCAGTACGAGGTTAACAGTTCTAGAAATACTGACACAGTGTATTCAACCTGAAACAAAAAAATAAAAATAAATGGGGAAGAGTTGAAACAACAACAAAATAAATAAATAAAAAGAAAGGAAGTAAAGGTCATAGGAAATCTTCAAATATCAATCATCACCATTAAAGTGAAAAAAAAGAACAAAACAAAACTGAATTTACCAATAAAGAGACACAGAATAGCAGAGTGGATTAAGAAACAAAACCCATCCATATGCTATCCTCAAGAGACATACCTCAGCCACAAGGACAAACTGACTCAAAGTGAAAAGATGAAAAACAATACTCCAAGCAGATGGCATACAGAGAAAAGCAGGAGTTGCCATATTGATATCTGATGAAATAGACATCAGGATAGAAAAGGTAATAAGGAAGAAAGATGGACATGCCATAATGATAAGAGGGATGATACATCAGAAAAAAATATGATACTTATTAATATATATGTTCCCAATGAGGAAGCACCAAAATTCACAAAGCAATCACTAATAGAATTAAAAAGACAAACTGGAAAAAATACAATTATAATAGGGAATCTTCACACCTCTTGACAACCATGGGCATATCATCCAAACAAAAAATAAATAAGAAAATATGATTTTTAAATGATACATTAGAGCAGTTGACATAATTGATATTTATTGGACATGCCATCCTACAGCACAATACTATACATTTTTTTCTAGTGCACATGAAACATTCTCAAGGTAGACCATATACCAGAATACAAAACTAGGTTCAGTGAAACCAAGAAGATTCTAAACACACAAAGTGTATTCTCAGACAACAAAGTTTTAAAATTGGAAATCATTTGCAAAGAGAAAAAAAATTACATATACAGAGAGGTTAAATAACATGTAATTTAAAAATGACTGGCTCAGAGAAGAAATAAATGAAGAGATTAAAAACTACATAAAAACTAAGGTCAATAAAAATACAACATATCAAAATTATAGGGATGCAGCAAAAGCTGTACTAAGAAGAACATGTATATCATTACAGCCCTATATCAAGAAACAAAAAAAATCACCAGTAAACATCCTAACATCCCATTTTAATGAACTAGAAAATCAACAACAAACAAAGTCAGCAGAGGGAAAGAAATAATAAAAATTAGAGCATAACTAAAAACAATAGAGAGAACAGAAAAACAATAGAAAAAAATTAATGACACGAAGAGCTGGTTCTTTTAAAAAAATAACAAAATTGACAAACCCTTGGCTAGGTTCAACAAAAGACAAAGATAAAAACACAAATAACCACAATTAAAAAATGAAGGGAAGAAATTATGAAAGATAACTTAGAAATACAAAAGATTATTAAAATATTATGAAAGCCTTTATGCCACCGAATTTTGCAACCTAGGAAAAAAGCACAAGATTTTAGAAATGTACAGTCTACCTAGACTGAATCAAGAACTGAATAACCTAAACAGACCAATAAACTGTAAAGAAATTGAAACAGTCATTCCAAACCTCCCTAAGGCAAAAGTCCTGGACCAGATGGTCTCACCAATGAGTCATGGAACAAAGAATTAACACCTATCCTTCACAGACTATTCCAAAAAATTCAAGATGAGATTATCTTCCTCAACAATTTATATGAGGGCAACATTACCCTAATGCCAAAACCTGGTAAAAATAACACCAAAAAAGAAAAGTATAGATGAATATCTCTGATGAACACACACACACACACACACACCCACACACACACACACAATTCTAAACAATATACTAGCAAATAGAATACAACAAGGCATTAAAAATCTCATTCACCATGATAGGTGAAATACATCTAGAGGCACAAGGATGGTTCAACTTATGCAAATCATTCAAAGAGATAAACCACATTAACAAAATAAAATATAAAAACCACGTGATTATATTAACTAACGCAGAAAAAGCATTTGACAAAATACAACATCTATTTATGATCAAAACACTGAATAAAAAGGAAGGAAAAGAAAAGTACCTCAATGTAATAATAGTCATATATGTTAAACCTTCAGATCATATTATGCTGAACAAGAAAAAGCTGAAGCCTATTATCTTAAAATCAGCAACAAGACAGCGATGCCTCCTGTAACCTTTGCTATTCAATATAGTACAAGAAGTTCTAGCCAGAGCAATCCAACACCAAATAAAGAATAAATGATAGCCATATTTGGAGAGAAGAAGTCCAGGATGCCGAGATGACTCAGCATGTTAAGTGCTCGCTTTACAGCTCCGGGGTCAGAGGATCGGATCCTGATCCCAGCCCATGCGTACCCATATGCTGAGCTGGGGTGTGGCCCCAAGTTCAGTTCCCACCAGGGCGAGGTTCCCATGTTTGGCCCCCACAGGAGTGTGCCTCCCATTCAGGAGCCCCCTGGTTGGTTCTTGTTCTGCACAGCCCCTGCCCACCTGTGTGGAATGAAATTATGTTGAGAACTGATGATGCACAACTATGCAGACTGCTCTGGGCCCTTCTCCTTATCTCTGTTCCTCACTCTCTCTCTCCATCAGAAATAAAATAAATCTTTAAAAATAAAGAGAGAAGTCATACTGTCATTTTTTGCAGATGACATGGTCCTTTATATAGAAAATTCTAGACTCCACCAAAAAATGATTAGAAACAATAAATACAGTAAAGTTGCAAGATACAAAATCAATGTACAAAAATTAATTCCATTTTTATATACCAACATTGATACTTCAGAAAAGCAATACCATTTATGGTTGCAACAAAAAGAATAAAATAATTAGGAATAAACTTAACAGAGAACACAAAGTGCTTAAATACTGAAAACTACAACACTATTAAAGGAAATTGAGGGAAGATGGAATGGCTCAGTGTGTTAAGCACATGCATTGCAGCTGTGCCGTCAGGTGATCAAGTACCAGTCCTGGCTCTGGCCTGTGCGAACCCATATGCTGAACAGGAGCATGCTTCCCATGTGGGAAGCCCCTGGTTCAGTTCTTTTCTGGGGCTTGATTCCCATGCATGAGGCCCCCGACCTGGGGTCCCGTGTGGCCCCACGTCCATCTATGTGCAATGAAACTGTGTCAAAAACTGATGGTGTACACCTGTGGAGACTGTGCTGAGCTCTCCCCCTTCTATTTTTTTTTTAAGATTTATTTATTGTTTTTGACAGAGAGAGAGAGATACACAGACAGAGACAGAGAGAAGGCGGAGGGCCCAGAACAGTCTTCATAGTTGCACATCATTGGTTTTTCCACATAGTTTCACTCCACAGGTGGGCGGGGCTGCACAGAACCGAGCTGGGGTCTCACCCCAGTGAGAACTGAACTGGGGGCACTCCCTAGTTCAGCATATGGGTCAGCATGGCTGGGGCAGGGTTCGATCCTTGGTTCCCAGAGCTGCAAAGTGAGCACCTAACCCACTGAGCCATCCCGGCTTCACCACCCCCATTCTATTTGTTTCACTCTTTCTTTGTCAAACAATAAAAATAAATCATTAAAAAATAATACAAAAATAAAAGAAATTGAAGAGGACATAAATAAATGGAAATATATTGTTTGTTCATTAATTGGAAGAATGAGCATAGTTAAAATGGCCATATTACTCAAAGCCACATACAAATTTAATGTAATTCCAATAAAGGTCCCACGAGCATTCTTTCAAAAAATATATTTAAAAAATCAGATTTATATGGAACCACCAAAGACCCCACATTGCCAAAGCAATCCTGTGAAAAAAAGAACAAGGCTGGAGGCATCATGCTCCCCAATTTCACTCTATAGTACAAAAACTCAATAATCCAAACAGCTTGGTATTGGTAGAAAAAGATACACAGACCAATGGAACAGAACACAAAACCCAGATATTCACCTACAAATATATGGACAGATAATTTTTGAAAAAGGAGTAAAGAATATACAATGGGGAAAAGAAAGCCTGTTCAGTTTAGGTGCTAGGAAAATTAGAAAACCACATACAAAAGAATGAATCTGAACTGCAATCTGTCACCATATACCAAAATTAACTCAAAATAGATTAAAGACCTCCACCTAAGACCTAAAACAATAAACTTTGTAGTAGAAAGCATCAGTCCTAAATTTATAAACCTTGGCTTCAAGGAGGACTTTATGAACCTGACCCCAAAAGCAAGGCAGAAGCAAAAATAAGTGAATGGGACTATATCAAACTAAAAAAACTTCTGCACAGCAAAAGAAACCATCAACAAAGCAAAAGAACAACTGACCATATGAAAGAAAATACTTGCAAACAACAATTCTGACAAGGGGCTAATATCTAAAATATTTTAAGAACTCATAAAACTCAATAATAAAAAAACAAAAATTTCAATTTAAAAATAGACAGAAGACCTGGACAGACACTTCACTCATGATGACATACAAAAAGCCATAAGATATATAAAAAAAATTGCTAAATTTAGCTATTAGGGAAATACAAATCAAAACCACAATGAGATACCACCTCACACCTGTCAGAATGGCTATAGTCAACAAAATAAGGAACAACACGTACTGGAGAGGCTGTGGAGAAAAAGGAACCTTCTTACACTGCTGGAAAGAATGCAAATTGGTACAACTCCTAAGGAGGATAATGCAAATCTTCCTTTAAAAATTGTGACTGGAGCTACCTACCATACGACTGGCAAACCCCTTGCTGGGTATCTACACTTAAAATTTGAAAAATTTAATCAGCAAATACATTTGTACCCCAATGTTCATCTCAATGCTGTTTATGTTGGCCAAATCATGGAACCAAGCAAAGTGCCCTTTGACAGATGACAGCCACAGGAAAAGATGAAATATTCCCATTTACGAGAACATGGATGGACCTTGATATCATCATGCTAAGAAAAATAAGCAAGATAGAAAAAACAAACAAAAAACAAACAAACAAACAAAAACCAATCATATGAGTTCATGTAGAATATAAAATTGAAAGTAACAAAGAAAGAAAAACTCATGGACATAGTCAATAGTTCAGTGGTTACCTGAGGGTAAAGGTAGAGGAGCGTGGAAAAGGGAAAGGGAGCCAAATATATGGTGATGGAAATAAAACTGATTCTGGGTGATGAACACATGATTGAACACAGATTATGCAGTACAAAATTGTAGGCCTGGAACCTATTTAAAATTTTTAAAGATTTATTTTATTGTTTGAGAGGAGGTGTGTATGAGAGAGAGAGGGGGGGGGAAGGGAGAGGGAGAGGGAGAGGGAGAGGGAGAGAGAGAGAGAAATAAGGCAAGCCCAGAGCAGATTCCATAGTTATACATCATTAATTGTGACATGGTTTCATTCCACACAGGTGGATATGAGGCTGCAAGGGGACGAAACTGTACCTGGGCCCTCCAGCATGGGAGGTGAAAACTTTTGCCACTAAGCCATCCTGGTGGTTAATAGCTGCACTGCAGTTCAGCATATGGGTTTACACAGGCCAGGGCTGAGAATCAAACCCCAGACCTCACAACTACAACGCAAGTGCTCAAATGTTGATCTATCCTGGCATCCCAATTTTTTACTAACCAATATCAACCCAGTAAATTTAACAATAAAAAAATTTGAGAAGTTGAAATTTTATGAGTAGAATGTATTTCAAAGTATGGCCTTTGGAATGATTTGCTGAATTTTATTATGAGTAAAATTTCAAGGACTTTTAGGACAAAATATAATTTTATATTAATCAAAACTAAATTGCAGTTATAAACCACATAAGCTTTTATGAAATTTAGATAATATTGTCCCTATATTTATTTTTTTGGAGGATTCTAATAAAGATCAAGCTTCATACAACTAAAATGACTAGAGATACCTTAGTTATAAGACCTTAATATGTAAGTATTAAATATTAAGTTACATACTGCAGAACTAAAACTACATGAGTATCGAGAGGGAGAAAGTATATTATGGCTATAATTTTTCACAGTATAAATATAATGCACTTTTTAAATTAGATGAACAGTAGAATACATGTAAAACATTTTAATGTTTTCAGTAATCATATTGGAGAAAGTAATAGTATCATTATTTTGAGATATTTGTATAAAATTAAAGATTTAAAAATTGAATAATTAAATATTCTAATTTTATCATCTCAATGCTATGTTTTTAAGGAGTAGGATTTTCATTATAGAAGATAGGAGATATACATTTTATAGAAAGGAACTAAATTAAAACTAATCTTAAGTATGAAAAGGAAATATAAATATATATATATTTACTCCTATATATGAACTTGTCTAAAGTATTCATATTGAAACTCATCACTTTCAAGAATACACATGTAGGGGAAGCCGGATTGCTCAGTGGGTTAAGCGTTCACTTTGCAGCCCTGGGGACTGAGGATTGAATCCCGGCCACGGCCCATGCAGACCCGTATGCTGAACTGGGGAGTGCCCCCAGTTCAGTTCTCACTGGGGAGAGACCCCGGCCCAGTTCCTGCCCTGTGCAGCCCTGCCCAACTGTGGAATGAAACTATGTGGAAAAACCAATGATGTGCAACTACGGAGACCGTTCTGGGCCCTCCTCCTTCTCTCTGTCTCTGTATCTCTCTTTCTCTCTCTCTATCAAAAAAAAAAAGAAAAAAGAATACACATGTATATATGCTTAAGTGTCTTCTATCTTAGTCGACTAAGAGATCCATGTATAATTTTAACTCTGTAGCAGTGAGGATGCCTACTGCTCAGCTGTAGTCTTGAAATGTCATTTCTCACTACCAGAAACCAGGGTTTCTTGGAGAAATAATTTATTGTAGGTTTAGGGTAAATAATTATACAAGGCGAGATTGAAATTTCTTGTAATGACAGCAAGGAAGATACCAAAGACTAGTGGGCCAAATGGACTTAGGAACCCACTTTACAAGATTCAACACTGGCAAACAAGGGGAAAATACAAACTTAAGTAATGATAATAATTACAAAGTATTAAGTCTCATTAAATATGCTCAAGGCCACAAGTTGCTGGTCTATTTTAGCGGATGATAAGAAAGCAATGAATTAGATTGAAACCTTCTAAATAAAAGAAAAGAATCAAGAATTTTCTTTATGTACTATACCACTAGGTAATCAAATAGTAAATAAAGGAAGTTATTTTTTATAAAAGTATTCAAAATTGAATAAGAATGATGTTATTAGAGTATTTTCTACTGGCAAGCCCTTATGAATAGATACATATAGGTGTTAAGTATCAATGCCTACTAAAATTACAAAAGAAACACAAACAAACACAGTGTGCTTCCTAATATATTTATGCATACACTACCTATTTACTTGCCAAAGTAATCAAATCTGAATCTGACTCAGTCACCAAATCCAGTTACCAATTTGCAAGAAACACAAAGGACAGAGAAACATAATGAATTTCACCATGAGTAATCAACAGAAAAATCTAGACTAACTCCCTCAGGCCAAATGGCATGGATCCTTGAGTAAGAAATTGTAAAAAATAAAACTGTTAGAAATCAATATAGTGAAAGAGACTTAGAAGATATATAAAATTTTTTAAAAGTGGGCATTAAATTTTGTGATACCTATAGATGCATACTTTGGTGATAAAATAATTTTTCAAACATTAAGAATTGATGGG
>PVKE010031182.1:0-19203 GCA_004027555.1 Craseonycteris thonglongyai
AAAGAAATAATGTCAGTCTAAAGAAAAGGTTGATCAGAATTCTGTAGCTGTAGTACAGCAAATTATGTTGTACACCATAATATAATTTTAATTTTAATTTATAGATGTATAAATGATTTAATCCTTATGTGTAGATTTAGTTTGGTTATATGCTTGACAGTGCACATTATTAGAGTCAGCCCTTCATTTTTTTTTTTAATATTTATTTTTATTGTTTTTGACAGAGACAGAGAGAGAGAGATACAGAGACAGAGAGAATGGGTAGGGCCCCGGACAGTCTCCATAGTTGTACATCATTGGTTTTTCCATAGTTTCATTCCACAGGTGGGCTTGGGGCTGCACAGGGCAGAAACTGGGCCGGGGTCTCAACCCAGTGAGAACCGAACTGCGGCACTCCCCAGTTCAGCATATGGGTCCACACGGGTCGGGGCCAGGATTCGATCCTAGGTCCCCCGGGCTGCAAAATGAGCGCTTAACCCACTGAGCCATCCTGGCTTCCCCAAGTCAGCCTTTCTTGATCTAACTACATGTATTGATCTCCAACAAACTTACTTATACTCCCAAAAAATCTGAGTCAAGAACACAATGAAGAAACTTCTATTACTATAGAGTCTCCTTGATGTACAGTATGGGAAATAGGACATATTCTTTCACCACTGGGGACAAATAAAGTATATCATCAAAAGGACTCATATGTGTAAAGACAGAAAGAGAGTGATTAAAAAAGAGTGCCTGTGATAAGGAAAGAAGATGAGTAGAATAAAATACAAGAAATCTTTGAAGCCTTTTGCATTTAAGTAGTTTATGTTAGCAATGATTAGTGAAGAAACAAAAGGATTTCTATTCTAATATTTTTCTTAGTATTTAATTTTCTAACTAAAAAGTAACAATGTCTTACAGGAAAGTTTGAGAATATAAGAAAAGTATAAGATGTAATTTAGCCATTTATTTTGTCTTTTATCATTATATATATATTTTTCCTCTTAGAAAAATCCAAATAAAAATGTTTTATTCATGTTACCTCTAGTTTGAAGAAGAGATCCTTAAAGAATATTGTATAATTTTTGTGCAAGCAAAAGTTTTTAGACATAGTCTTACCCCAACTCAAGAATACTTAGATAATCAATGTACATCTAAGACATTTTATCTTTCTACTTCAATTACTAATCATAACTAATTACACAGTAACATTTCAATCTGAAAATGTATACTAAAATTATATTATAGGTTGTTTTTATACGTATGGTTAACAACAAGGTATATGAATACAATCTCCTATACCTCTACAACTATGACTAGTTTAGTCCTAAAAGTGAGTTTTATCTAAGTCAAAGGTCTTTTAGCAATATTTATTGTAAATCATCCAGTTATTTTTATTTAACAAATTTTTTAATATTTTCAGTAAAAGCAAATCTTGAAATTTCTAAATAAATTTAATTTCTTCATTTCTATAAACACAAGAGCAATATTCAATTAGTTTGTGAATAATACAGCAGTTCAACTAATTTTAGGATATACATTTTATTAAGCAGAATTTTTTCTGCTCAGATATGTTCACCTGTATGTATTCACATACAATTCACCCTAATTAATAAATTCAATGAAACTAACAAAGCAGACTGTTTCTCTTGTTTGTCACTGAATTTCCTTGAAAAAAACAAAAACGTTCAATTTACAAGATCTTTATAGTAAAAAGAGCTGACTAGATTCTTGCATCCAAGCCACATTTTGATTTAATAAATTATCTGAGTATCTGACTGATAATTTTTATAAACGTGAACCACACCCTGAGAGATATATCAACTCTTAAGTTATAACATATTTTTTGCTAAAGGAGAGTCATCTTTGAATAAATGCACCCCCAGTGGCTATTAACCACTATAAGTGATAAACACAGTTATTAACACATGAAATAAGATTGTATTTTATATTCTCCTATGAGTCAATACAGAGATAAGTCTATACATATCAATAAGACAAAAATCTGTTATTTTAAAATAAAAATTACCAACACTGAATAAATATTGTGGTCTTAAATACAGGAGACATTAATGAATAAATGTGAATACAAATCATGGTTTCACTTATTAAGGAGATGACATGATCTAGGAAGCAACTCTACTTTGTGATCAAGGAGGATGGGTAACAGAAAGCAAAATTGTTTTGTTCTGTCTTTATAGTGAACAGTTTCTCAGCCAGTTAAAAGACAAAGGAAAAGATTGGCTTCATAAAGTGAAGTTACTCTTAGCACCATGTTAAACCATATGTTAAAAATTAGGTAGTTCCATTTTTTGTCAATATTATTATTTTACTCAGCCTAAGTATGAAAAACCAGGAGGAGGTAAGAAGGTGAATCCATTCATTTCATGAACAATTCTATGTAATTTGATAAAAATAGACACACAACATTAAAATTTTTACCTAGAGAATATTTTTAATCAGAACGCCGGTAATATAAAAATGATGTTTAACCCTCCATAAAATAACAAATTTTAAAAATAAGTTATGAATTCCAATAGCTCTCAAAATGAAAAGTTACTAGGAAAATGAACACTATTTCCTTGAAATTAAATATTAATCATATTACTGATATTTTTTTATTATATGTATTAAAATCTATTTTACATTAATCTTTTTATATTATATTTATACTATAATTCTGTAATTCCTCGTTTTCGACATTTAAAAATTGTTGAGATATATTTTATGTTATCTATTTTTCGAACTACAAATTAAGAAAATATCCCCAAAATGTTCATAAAACTTTTCAAAGTCTGAGATTTTATTAACCATTAGTATGATTATTTCAATATTTGAAAGTTAACCTGAAGTATTATAAGGTGTAATTTCAAGTAATGATTTAGACCATGAGAAGCATTTCATAAGCAATCATTTGTGTCTGATGAAAAAATCTGAGCACAATTTCTCTATAATTTTCTTTTGAAGAACTCCTCTACATTGTACCCAATTTAGCCTGTAGGTAATATTTTATCCAACTGTGTAATCTTATACAAAACCTGTGTTTATATTAATAGTATACTAGTTCAAATTTAGAGTTTTAGTAAACTATCTTGAATGATTCTATTTAATGAATGGTTAAACTGAGTAATCGTTATTCACTAATGTGTAGTTAAGCTAATTGATATAACACCCATAAACTGAATATAATTGGTTAATACTTTCGGTAAAATGTCTTTTAAAACTACAGGAAAGTCATCAAAATAGACAAATAAAAATTACTGTAACAGATTACAAGTAACTCTTCTAGACCCTAAATTTAATATGAATATCTGACAGATTTTGGTAGAATGGAACTTTAATCATTTGTAGATTCAGCTGTTTTTTAGTTATTTTAGTATGGGTTCTAGGGTGGTTTCTGGTATCTCAAAAGCACTGAATAAATAAATAATTGTTCATTGATGGAAACTATTGCATGGAAATAACTGTTAAATACTTCTGGTAAACTTGACTTTCAAAGATACATCTCTTTAGGAGCCCTAGATAAAGTACAAAATAAATATCTGACATTCACTATTATTAAAAATTGTTTTGTTCTTTTTATAATATAAAAAGACCAAGTAAATAAGTACATGTCAATTTTAACAATATTCTATTTTCACAGAGGAATATTACTTAACTACCTCTTCAATATTTAATACCAATAGCCATTAAAAACACGTAAGTGATGTGTGTGAACACACACACCACCATAGACCATAGAAGAGTATGGATCTATAGGGGGCACTTATGTGATTCATTTTGAAAGGCATTACAGTTATGTATGATTTCCAAATTTATATATGCATTTGTGATTGAAATCTGGCAGGTAAAAACAAACAAAGAAACAAAAACATAAATAATTAGGAAAACATGCCAAAGGTACCGACTGTGTAAATGAGAATTGAACATTGATTCTGAATAATTTATAAATAAAGTGAAATATTCATATATGACCAAAAAGAAGGCTGTTTTTACTTGCCTTTTCTCTTAACCTTCTCACCTTTACAAAAAAGTGCACACTATCATATCATTTGTATCTGCAAATTATTTCAATGTCTTAAATGCTAAATAGTAAATATAATTGAAGTTTCCTATTTTAAGTTTTTAGAAAAGTGTGACATAACAGGTGACATATTGGAGGTCATCATATTACCAGTGAAAGCATTCAGTCAGATATATGCTACAAAACTTTTATGGTTGTTGCCTAGTCTAAGAGGATTTAGATGATGCAGGTGATATTTTCTTTTCATAGATATTTAAATAATCATAGCAGAAATCTACTGAGATATATCTTATAAAACTTGGACAGGAAGAAAATGTTCAAAAATTCTAAGTGCTTTTCATTTGATAAACCTGACTCACTTTTCACACACGATTCACCTTCATTCTATCACTTTACCTACAGAAACAGCCCCCCCCCCAAAAAAATATATATATGTGTATATATTATGTGTGTGTGTGTATATATATTATATATATAATATATATATATATATAATATATATAATATATATATAATATATATATGTATATATAAGACTTGACTTTACGAATAAAATATTCACTAGTTTGGACATTCACGCTTCCGGTTATCTCCTTCCACGTCCTGTGCCCACAAGAAAGATAAACCACAAACGAATCTGTATGCATCGGGTCTAGGAATAATTTCTAACAAGTCTACCTTCAGTCTGTATGGGGCAGGGGGTTGCGGCTGGGCAAGGATGGCAGTTACCAAAGGCACAGGCTGGTATCTGGCCACAGGGTAGAGTGGGAGAGATCTGCTTCCCTGAAGGCTTGTGGGAGACCCTACACACACCTTACTGAACTATGAGCGACAAGGAGGCAGAAGTCTTCATTAAGCCTGTGCTACAGGGACTGGCCTCCTTTGGGGACAGCGCAAAGGATAGTGGTCCCGCAGCTGCCAGCAGTGAGACTAAACTGCTTCTGTTGCTCACGCGTCCTTTAAAGACATTTGATAAACAGTCAGGACCGCAGCTCTGAGATTGACGGTCCCTGGCAATGTGGTCAGGGTGCTCGGGTGAGGTGATCCCTAGAACCCTTGTAGGTCGAAGCCTGGAAAAGTCTACCCTGGACGAAGTTACCTGCAGGAGGCGACCGATGCACCGGTCCTCGGGCACCCGCCTCCTCCAGCCCCATTCCGCTTCTCCGCCTCGTCCCTTACCATGGTTGTTGGAGACGTAACTGCAGTCGCCCGACCAAGCTGTAAGCAGAGGTAAGAAGAAACCGAATTGCAAAAGAAATTCCCAGACTTCGCAGCTCCCCATGGCTCTTGCCTGCTCTCTTCTCCTTCCCCTTAAAGAGAAGTGGCAGCAGCGCAGTCAGGTGTTCTGTGCAGGGGAGGAAGCCCTGGCCCACTTCTTCTTCCTCCTCCTCTTCCTCCTCGACCCGGCCTTCGGGGGATGTCTCGGGCGTCCTCCGCGTGAAGCCTCGAGACCAGAGCACGAAGGTCCAGGCTGCCCAAGTGCAAGCACAGTTGCTTCGGAGGAGGATGATGCCTGAGGCGCCAGGAAGCTCCGGGTGATTGACTGTAGGCGAGCGGAATTTCATCCACCACCGTGTCCCGCTCGCGCGAGGACTGTTCACTAGTGCCCGGGAGAGCGCGCGCGCAGGAGCGAGCTCCGGTTGTGGGTTGGGGGAGGGGTGTGTGGGGCGGGGGAGGGCGCCTTACGGCGGGGATAGTGGAGGGACGACCAGGTGCGGCGGCCCGAGCGTCTCTCTGGACTGAAGTGGGCACTTGCAGAGCCTAGAGCCGGGAAGGCCCGGCGGCTGTGAGGGAACTTTCCTCTGGCCTGTTCAGGGAGAGCCAAGCAAATGTCACGGATTCGCGGGGCCGCGACTGGTCCGAGCGAGCTACTGAACTGCTCCCTCAGGCCCTCGCCTGTGTATAGACCGCAGGGGTGCGTCCCACAGGCACTTCCAACTCGGCGGCGTCTGCGCTGTGCCTTGGCCTTGATAGCCGCTTCCCCGGCATCTCTGAGGCTGCACTTTGTCCTCCTAGCATTTCGCTTCCCATTTCGCGCCTGCAGCGTCCAGTGTTTTAGAGCTAGTGTACTTCCGCTACCGTCTCCCCGAGACTTTCCCACATCGTGACTGCTGGAGGGGGTTAGTACTGTGGACAAGCGCTCCCGATCCAGTGAGAGCTTTGTGGCGGCGGACCAGCCAGACCGCTCCTCAGCTCGGGTCGCTTGAACTTGTCCACCGCGGCAAGCCCCTCAGCTTTGTGGCCGCCTCCGCGGCTTCAAGACCGAAGAAAGCAAAGGGAGGAAGTGTCACATCAAGCTGGAAGTGGACGGGTGCGAAGGGCAGGGTTTCACTGGGGTCCTCGTGTCCCCGAGCGGTGGTTACTTCCCTGTGGAGGTCACGAGCATTGTTGCCGCCGTGGGCGCTGGGATTCGGAGCGCCCGCGTGTTACTGTCTGATCGCGCGCGCCAATCAGCCCAAGGGCTGAGCGACGCGTGGCCTCATCCACTGCGGCGCTGCGTGCACGGCGGGCTGACCGCTCTCACGCGTGAGCCGCCCTCTCGCGGTATCCACTCCTCTGCACTCGCTGAGGTCGTTCGGGGAAGCCTGGGTACTGGCTACTAGCTGGAAGCACGCGGCCCCAGGTCTAGGGTTCAGGGTGGCACGCAGGTCTTGTTGTCCGGCCCTCACACTCTTACCCCGCGGCCAAGTGCGTGCAGAGGGAATGGCCGGAGCCGCGAGCGCTGCTGAGCTCCGCCAAGCCTGGCACTGGGCTAACCTGGTGGCCGTGGCCCGGATTCTGCCATTTCGGCGCTAGAGGGGGTTAGTCGACAACAAAATGCCTCCGCTTTTCTCAGGTGGAGACAGCTCCTCACGCGAGGACCCAAAAGGAAGGACTAATGCTTTCTGGCTAAACATGATGCACTAAGGGCGCGCGGAGGGACCCATATTGCTAGTGTAGGGAATCCTGTAATGCTTTATTCGCTATTATTATCATCGTCGCTTTAATTCTTGAGGGACTTCGGCAGTTACAGTCGAGTGAGGTTGAAAAGCCTACCTCATTACTTATCAGAATGTTTTGAAAAAACATGTATGACATTTGAGAAAAATGAACCGAGAAGAGAAAGCAGCAGTATTATAAAGGGAAGATGCTATTTTCAAAGTGGGCAGAGAGTAGGAGGGAAACTGCAAGGTGAGTGACAGTAGTGGGGGGAGTAGTAGTTGAAAGGGCAAAGGGCCAGTCAGCATTCAATGCTTAAGGGGGAATAAAAAATACGGTAATGGAAAGTGAGCTGATTCTGGGTGGTGAGCACATAATGCGATGTATAGACAATGTAATGTAAAATTGTACACCTGGAAACAATGTAGTTGATATCAATTAATGTCACCCCAATAAATTTAACAACAAAAAAGATTTCTGAAAGAGAAAGGACCTTCTCCTTTGACACGTTTCCTCGTTAAATGTTTATGTCACATACTGTAGTGGAAGGTTTTTCGATTATTGCACTACAATCGCTTGGAGGCGCAGAGAGAAGAGCAACAGATGCACCACGGTACAGCTGCATGCAGAGAAATGTAAAATGCAAGTGATTTTGAGATGTGAGGAAGGCTTCCTATTGGTGACTATACTTTCACATGCATTATGAATTCAAACACTGGCTCTGTTTAAGGATGTCCATGCCAATTTAAATGTAGGCAGATCACTTCTGACAAAAGCCAATTATGAAATTTGTATGTTGGTACTTGAAGGAGTAAAATCCGATTTTTGCTAATGGATTTTACCACTCTTACTGACCACATGGGCATTTACAAACTGAGTTTACAATTTACAAACTGTAAAATTTAAAGTCTACTTTATAATATAAATCGCGAACTCTAAATGAATGTTCTTAGAAGTGTTTAATGATTTATTATACTGATGTTTTGATGCAAAATAATATCATTATGTACTGTACTGAGTATATTTCCATGACATTTTAATAATTAAATTTGAATTTTAAATGCTGACTTATGGTGAGTAGTTTTACAAACTTTATCCACAACATGCATGCTATTATAAAAATTGCATCCAAAGGGGACATTTCTTCTAAATGCTTAAAATATAAAATATTCTGATAAACTGAAGGAATGTGTAATACTATTATCTCAGAAATATAAACCATGTTGATCTATTTCTAAACTTGTAGAGTTTAACTACACTTGCAAGATTATTTTTAGTATATTTACTACCAAAGTGAGCACACAAAAGAAGATTTTTTTAAATAAAATACCCTTTTAAATAAGTTATTTTCAAAAAACCCTAGAGTAAAAATATCTTAATGTCAATATTTTAAATTAAATAGTGACATTTAACTTGATTATACCATTTTAAATATTTATTTATTTATTTTTGACAGAGAGAGAGAGAGAGAGAGAGAGAGAGAGAGAGAGAGACAGAGAGAGACAGAGAGAGAACTGAACTGGGGGAACTCCCAGTTCAGCATATGGTTCCACACGGTCCAGGGCTGGGATTTGATCCTTGGTCCCCGGTGCTGCAAAGTGAGCGCTTAACCCACTGAGCCATCCCGGCTTCCCCAAGATTATACCATTTTAGAGAATATAGTATAAATAAAAACCAATAAGCTTCTTTTTAAATTAAGCTTGAAGGGAATGGTTCTAATAAAGGGACAGAAGGAAGGGAAGGAAGGAGGGAGGGAGGAAATGAAGGAAAAAAGAAGAAACAGAAAAGCTAAGGTTTCTTTCTAAGATTCACACTTTGTTACAAATCATTGTACATAATCTGAAACAAACTATTATTTATTTCAGAGTAACAATACAGCTTGATTTAATGGGTTTTCTATCGTAGGTAAGGATTCACAATTCACAAATTTTGTTTGTTTAAATAAAAGTCAAAATCAAGTATGACATAATGTATTACTTACCTGGTCAAATAATTGATAGTCATATTCTGTTTTGTTCTTTTAAGAAAAAATAATTGCATGATTTTTATCAATATTTAAATAAAATGTGCTTCATATATCTACATACTGTCAATTGAAAGTCTAGAAGACAATGTCCTCAATTAAAAACTCAAAAAAGATAAAGTAAACTATAATGATCAAGATGTTTGACTGTTATGATTATTCACAGTTTTAATGTGATTATCAACTGCAAGCCATGACTGTAAAAATAATTACCATAACCATATGTCTTCTAGGTTGTATACATTATACACATAAATACATTTATATGCACACATATAACACACAATATGCATATACTGATTCATTTTAAAATATTTGTTGAGCCCTTTTTATGTGCTCAGTTCTCTTCATTCAGAGAAGAGTTAATAGTAATTTGAGTAAAAATGTTTTTAAAAGCTAACCTTTTATTTAAAATACTGTCATCGTTATCTTTTGTAATCTAGATGCAACTGCACTTAACAGAAATGTACTTCTTTTTTGATTTTCTATCAGTGTTGATGTATTTACTGACATGTGACTGTTTCAAAATTATAAACCACTCAATGAACCAGATTCAATATTCATGTAGATTTAGCTGCACTTGTCTGTTTAAATCATGCACGTATTCAGTAAAGCATTTGTGTCTCATTTTTCAATATTATATTGTTCAAAATACTTTTGTATTTCCTCAGATCATTGTTCTTCATGATATGTGTGGTCTGGATTCAGGTAAGAATGATTGTATTTCTATTAAATAAAACACGTAACACTGAAAACTAGTTTAAGCTTTTATTTATAATGAGACACTCTGCAAACAATATTGTTATAATATTATTAACTTTAAAATATAAATTAAAAGATTGTATTGTGTTTTAGCACTTGGAAAGCTAAATTTAAACCAATCCACAAAGTAAGATATAGTTAATTTAAGGCATTTGCTTTAAGAAAATATGCAATTGGGAAAAACAGATTATTCCAAAATGTTTTATATGAGGATAAAGTTAATATTTTTCTCAAAGAACAAATTCAAACCAATACTGGGTATTTTTCTTCATTGTTGGCATATCAAATTCTAAAAAAACCTAAGGAAAAAATCAATTTGAAACTATATAAAATGTACTATGGTTTGTTTTGCTGTGATACTGCATTTTGTTCTTGTGTTTTATTTTATAGTAAAAGAAAAATATATGTATATATGTCATGCATAACATTTATATAAATCATATACAAGTATATGTGTGTTTGTGTGTTTGTAATTCAATGAAGACATTCTTTCTAGTATTTTTCTAATTTAGTAACTATATACCAAGTGAGATTTTCATGTGTATTTGTGTTGAGAATTATTGACAAGGTACAGAGATTATTTGGAATTAGTTCTAACAATCAGACGTTTATATTATATTGAAGGGCACAGACATATGAATATTTCCAATGCAAATCATTCCATATTGTCCCCCAGTGAAGCACCAAATTATTATAGTTACATAAGAGGAAAGGAATCATACCATTTTGCTCTAAGGCAGGGGTCCCCAACCCCCAGGCCACAAGTCAGTACCAGCCTGTAGCCTGTTAGGAACCAGGCCACCCAGCAGACGGTCAGGGGTGGCCAAGTGAGCGAACCTTTATCTGTATTTACAGTCACTCTTCATTGGTGCCATTACTGCCACCCTATTGTGCACTACATATGTGAATGATCTAGGTTGTGAGCTCTTTATGAAAAATGAATGCCTGATCATCTGAGGTGAAGCTGAGGCAGGGATGCTAACACTGGAGAGTGGCTGGAAATGCAGATTAACATTAGCAGAGAGGTTTGACTGCACAGCAGCCAAAATAAATCAATTGCTTTCAGACTCATATCAAAACCCAAGTCTGGGCTCCCACTGATAATGCATTATGGTGAGTTGTACAATTACTATATTTCATTATATATTACAATGTAATAATAGCATAAATGAAGTGCATAATAAAAGTAGTGTGCTTGAATCATCCCCAAACCATCCTCTCCCTTACCCCAGTTTGGGGAAATATTGTCTTCCATGAAACCGGTCCCTGTTGCCAAAAAGGTTGAGGACACTGCTCTAAGATATAAATCTCTATAGTTACTACTTTTGCTTGAGTTAAATTTTCTCTTAATATATATTGGTTGATCCTCTGAAACCTAGTACATGAACTTTTACTAACATGAAATACTAAAGGTATTGCACAATAACCAAATAATATAATACAACTAGATTCAACTAACTTGGATTTTTTAAATGATATTCGTACTTAATAATCTGTGTGGCATCAGGTTATCCACAAAGAGTAACTTTAGCTAAATTATATAGCTAATTTTTAAACAATATATTTAAATTTATTTCAGTTTTAGTAGTAACATATTATTCAGTTTATCTCATTCCCCAGAATGACCAGCTGTGTTAAAAGAACTTTTTTTTTATTTAGTGATAATAAATGAAATTAAAGCGCATATTCTAAAATTCAAGCAGGAAACAACTAACAATAGAGGTAAAACTACCTAAAAAACAACAACAACAGGGGAAGCAGGGATGGCTCAGTGGGTTAAGCGCTCACTTTGCAACGCCGGGGATGGAGGATCAAATCCCAGCCCAGGCCGACATGCTGAACTGGGGAGTGCCCCCAGTTCAGTTCTCACCGGGGCGAGACCCCGGCCCAGTTCCTGCCCTGTGTAGCCCCTCGCCCACCTGTGGAATTAAACTATGTGGAAAAACCAATGATGTGCACCTATGGAGACTGTTCTGGGCCCTCCCTCTTCTCTCTGTCTCTGTATCTCTCTCTCTCTCTCTCTCTCTGTCAAAAACAATAAAAATAAATCTTAAAAAAATGCTTTATATGTTGAACTATATCTGATGAACTCTGTCATAATAAATAAGATAAAAATATACCTGGAATACCGCTATTAATTTCTATTCAAGTATTAAATTAGTTTATAAAAAGTAGACTGTGTTTATTTGTCTTGCATTAAGATAGGAAAAGACAAAGCTAGATTTTGTAATAAAAATATTTGGGTGTATCAAATAGTTCAATGTTGAATTTATTAATGTTATCCATTATATAATCATTGTCAACTAAACATTTTAATTATTTTGATATGACTAGTGCAAAATATGTTATTTTACTCCAATCAAATTAGAGATAATTATATGTCAAAGAAGTGATTCTTTAATTCATTGCTTAAGCTTGATTTTGTGGATGAAGTTCTTTTCATTTTATTTGTTTATTTATTTATTTATTTATTTAAAGATTTATTTATTGTTTTTGACAGAGAGAGAGAGAGAGAGAGAGAGAGAGAGAGATACAGAGTCAGAGACAGAGAGAAGGGGGAGGGCTCAGAACCGTCTCCATAGTTGCACATCATTGTTTTTTCCACATAGTTTCTTTCCACAGGTGGGCGTGGCTGCACAGGGCAAGAACTGGGCTGGGGTCTCACCCCGGTGAGAACTGAACTGGGGGAACTCTCCAGTTCAGCATGTGGGTTCACACGGTCCGGGGCCAGGATTCGATCCTCAGTCCCCGGGGCTGCAAAGTGAGCGCCTAACCCACTGAGCCATCCCGGCTTCCCATGTTGTTCAAATCCTTTTATTTAGTTATTTTTTTAATTGAACTGGGGGCCTCACCACGTTCGGGCAGCACACCCCAGTTCAGCATGTGGGTCCGCATGGGTCAGGGCCGGGATTTGATCCTTGGTCCCTGGGGCTTCAAAGCGAGCACTTAACCCACTGAGCCATCCCGGCTTTCCCGAAGTTCTTTTTATAAAAATGTTCTTTAATATGTCAGTTTATTTTCAAATAAGAAATTATGTTTGCATTTTTTTAAGTTCTGGTTTTGTTCTTGGTGTATATTGAACTTGATTTAAAAAATGAGAGAAAAAATCTTGGGTGATATCAACTGGTGATATCATCATATGGATCTGAGTGATAGTATAGGGATCTTTATATTATTGACTAACTTTGATTCATATACCTAATCTTCCTAAGGTCCTTGAAGAGTCTTCAAAGAGCAGAGCATGTTTCTTTTATGTCTCTACAAAGTATATGTGCTAAATAATTGTGTTTAAATTCTAATTATATTTTTGGTCAAATTTACTGTCTTTATTAACTTTTTCACAAAGGATAATTTAATACTTATGTATTTAAACTGTAAAAAAACACCTAATTATACATTTACTGTTTATTAAAGATAAAATACTTGAGTCATTATAGCTTTATACGTTATATGTAAATAATACATATTACATATGTAGATCTGACAATTAAGTTTGTGAACTCATCCTAGCAAAAGTGCTACATATGTCATTGCTGAATATCACTATGATTACCTTCGAAGTAAGTATTCCCCTTGGGAAGCCATGAACTGATGTCTGTGCCTCATCAACTCTTTAAAGCAATTTTTTTTAAGATTTATTTATTGTTTTTGACAGAGAGATAGAGATACAGAGTCAGAGACAGAGAGAAGGGAGAGGGCCCAGAACAGTCTCCATAGTTGCACATTATTGGTTTTTCCACATAGTTTCATTCCACAGGTGGGTGGGGCTGCACAGGGCAGGAACTGGGCCAGGGTCTCGCCTTTTTTTATGCAGCCTTTTCATCGCTTCCAAATACTCAAATTGGTTAACTGTCCAGTTGGTAAAAATTCATAATGGACAATCCCTCTGATATCAAAAAATTTAGCAACATTATTTTGACTATTGATTTGGAGTGACGGAACTGTTTTGGTTATGGAGAGTTGGCTGACTTCCACTGTGTACTTTGACTAAGGTGGCCAGACGTCCCGCTTTTGGCGGGACAGTCCCGATTTTTAACAATTTGTCCCACGTCCCGCGGCATTTTAAAAAAGTCCCAATTTTTGAAAACAAGCTAGGGAACGGCGGGAGATAGACCAAATTTTTAATCAAGAACCCCCCCCCCCCCCCCCCCCCCCCGGTCAATGGTGTCCCACTTTACCAATGTTAAAATCTGGTCACCTTAACTTTGACGCTTTGTTTCAGGATCATACTAGTACGTCCATGCATAGTCACCAGTGATAGCATGGCCCACAACATCATCTTACCTCTCCAAAAGGTCTTGACAAACTTGGACTCTCCTTTGTTTTGTCCATTGGTGAGCTCCTTCAGAACTATTTTCTTTTTTTTTCTTTCTTTTTCTTTTATTTATTTATTTATTTATTTATTTTTGACAGAGAGAGAGAGAGAGAGACAGAGACAGAGACAGAGACAGAGACAGAGAGAGAACTGAACTGGGGGAGCTCCCAGTTCAGCACATGGTTCCACACGGGCCGAGGCCGGGATTCGATCCGCAGTCCCCGGCGCTGCAAAGTGAGCGCTCAACCCACTAAGTCATCCCGGCTTTCTCTCAGAATTATTTTCGAACACACCTTTCTCGTGCCAAGATTTTCAGTGAAGATTTTCCTAATTATTTCTCTATCAATGTTTACTTAGTCTGCTATGCTTATAGTCAGCTGGTGATTTTGAAGCACAATTTGACGGATCATTGCAATGTTATCTTCAGTTCTGCTCATTACTGGCTACTCTAATCTCTCTTCATCATTGACACTTTCCCCTCAGAAAGAAAAAAACAACAAACCATTTAATCCATTTATTTGTACACTGTTGTTTTCTTCATGGCATTATCCCCATGAACTTGTTCTAACATGTCCCTAATTTCACTTCCATTCTTGCCAAGTTTCACAAGAAATTTAATGTTTGTTCAAAGCTCTAATTCAAGCTTTGACATTCTCATGACAGCACACAAAAACACGCAACAAAATAATGATTGCCACTCAGCAAGACACCACCAGCTGTGAGACACTGATATACCAAGGTTATGAAATCTTACTGATTTGTTTGTGCACTGCTGCCAACATAAATGCATGGTAGCAAATTAGCAAACTTAATTGTCAGCCCTCATATGTTGTGCCCATTCTGAGTTGTTACAAAAGTGTTTTTTTGCCACTTAAGAGACTAAAACCTACTATAGACCCTATGTGAGTCTCCTCTAGCATTCCAGTGATAAATTCCATTTATGTATTAGATGTATGCTTACTTTTGTAGTATTTGGAATTTGATTATAATATCTTTGATATTTTTACACATAAAATAAAATTTTCTAAATTAATAAAATGTAAACACTAGGTTGACTTAGATTAGTATTAAAATATTAACTACTATCCTTGATTTATTTTTTCCTTACTTTGTTAAACAGTGTGAAATGACTATATAAAAAATGTGAAGTATACGCATGCTTGTTTTTGAGTATTTTTATCCAATGAAAAAAAAAAGAAAGTGTCTTATGCATTGAGAATATATATAGCTTTCAAATAAAATATTAAGGTTTAATGTGAATTATTTAAAACAAATTATATATGTTAATAATAATAGAACTAGTGTCTTATAGAACTTACTGCAATGTTAGAGATGTTTTGTATCTGTGCTCTCCAATACAGTAAGCCACTATTCACATCCATGTGTAACTTTCTAGTATTTGAATGTGTCTAGTGTGATTGAGGAACTGAATTTTTAATTTTCATTTATTTAAATACATTTAAAATAAAATTTACATATGTGGCAGTGGCTACTACATTGGATAGCACAATATTTTGTATATGTATGTATAGGTTTATTTTTAATACTTCCACATTGATAATCAGGAAAAATAAGAAAGGGATTTGAAAACAATGTAACGTCAAGTGCACACAGTACCACTTTCTACAGATACATATTATACTTACTATAGAAATTCTATCACACAGTCATGTTTGTCATGAACAAAAAATGAAGCTCACTTTGAACAATAGCTCTGCTACTACATGTATTTATATGGTCTTCAAAGCTAGCCTTACTGATAAGCTGACCAGATATACCATTTCAAATGGGACAGAAAACAATGATACTGTAAAACTGTACATCTGGTTGGCCTAGTTTGACATGATGTGCTTTTTGCATATTACATTGAATTGGTTAGAACACATTAAAAGTATCACTGATAGAAGCTCACAATATTGTTAAAAATATTATTAAATTCTGAAGAGCATTACTTGACTAATGTGCCTAGTCTTTGATGCTACAATTTGAATAAAATGGTTTGGGAGCTGCCATAAACACAGCTATTTCCGCTATGTCTGTTACACTACTCTGGGTTCTACAAAATTAGTGACCCGAGGGACTGAAACTATAGTGAAGTTTTCAAAACTAATTCTTACTCAGAGATTTGTTAAGCAGCAAAATTTTTCCATCTGGATGCTAGTGTTTGTCTTTGTTATTTGTTTTGTTTTATTTACCTTTTTTACTTTGTAATTTACATATAAAAACATTGTTTGGATCCCATTTTCATGATAGATTTTTCCAAAATAAGAGTGTTTACAGAAAAGCTGGGAAATATGCCTACCGCTGTTACATTTACATCACCCTAAAGTTTGTCACTTGATGGTATCCTTCTATAACTTTGTCATAAGCACTAAAGTAAAAAGAAAATATAATCCAATAAAAATATCATCATCTCCTAAATAAATTTAAAATACAATGAAATAAAAATTACTAATTTTATATATTACTTAGCTAACAATGACATAGTATTCACTGCAAGTCAGACACTGTTTCAAGTACAAATATTAGTTTCAGATAATAATTACAAATACTAACTTTAAGCAGGAATTAAATTAATTCTCAAAATAACACTGAAGAAGTTGCAATTATTAATCTGATTTTGTAGATTGGAAAGCTGAAGCACAAAACTTACCCACAGTAAACCCGCTAATGAATGATAAAGCTGGGACATGAGCCCAGTCACTCTGGCTTCCTAAACTGTGCTATTAATCACTGTGCTGCCTCTTGTAATCCCAGAAATTTTACCCAAAGATAACACAAGCACACACACTTATAGTTTGCATATCTGTGTATCTGTCTAGGTAAAATTTATCTAAATCTATAAAATTAAGCTCAGGACATAGAATATTTTCAGTGAATCTTCTTCCTAACTATGATGTGCTCAAATCCTCACTGAAAACTTTCCCTAGGTTTTCAGCCAGAGAGAAGAGAAAGATGAAATGAAATGCTAATATTCTGTGTGTGAGTGTAAAGACCTTTTCACAAACTTACTATGTGTAACTAGCAAGCTTTTTAAAAAAGTAAAACTCAAGAATATGAGTATTTTACCCTCTTGCCATTATGAAAATACTAACATGTTAATGCCCCAAATCTAAATGACATTTGTGTTGGTTGATAGGCTTTGCTACAAATTTGGAACCTAATTTTTTAAACTTAGTCTTTTAAAATTTAAAAGTAGCACACACACACACACACACACACACACATATATATATATATATATATATATATAATTTCCAATAAAATTATGAAAAATTGAAAAGAAAAAAAGAGGCATTTTATTGTACTACTCTCACTTAATTACTATTATTGTTTCAGAATATTTCATTTCAAGTGTCTTACCCTTCCCCCACCGGGTATATATTCTGATATGATTGAAGCTATATCATGCATTCAAATTTATATTGCATTTAAATTTCTCCACTAGTTGCTTGATTTTAAAGGATATAAGTTTATTTATATATAGATTTTCTTATTATGTGAATTAGATAAAACACTATAAAAATAACTAGAAAAAAGAAATTGCTACATGATGGAGATGATGCAAATGTTATATGCCAAATAATATTTTTGTAGGTCTCATGATTTTCAGAAAACTATTTAATTTTATCAACATATAATGATGCTGATACACATTTCAAAGTGATGATATAAATTTTTTGCTTTTTATGTAAATAGTTTATAATACTACTTGATGGGAAATAAAAGGCAATACTTTTCCTTAAAAAAAGAGTCTTATTATGATACTATGACAGGAATATGAAGCCATTTCCCTGAATTTTAAATTTTAGGCAAATGTGCAAAATAATATAAACAAGTCCATTTCTTTTACTCTATCTTTGTACACCATCCCTCCTTTCAGGTACACAGCCAATCTGATAATCCAGTTTTTATTTGTATTTATCCTTCCAAAAACAATATGTAAAAGAGCTTTTATATAATATGTGAAATGGAAGCATGCCATTCTGTTTCATCAATGGATTACAATTCAGCAATAATGACACTGATAATACACTTTGAGAATGTGAATCTTTGAGATTAAAGTACCTAGAATTACACAAGTAATAAATAGCTCGGTATTTGCTCATACTCTTTGTATTCAATCTGATTTTTGCCTGATACCAAAAATTTTCTGAATAACTATCATTACTTATTTATGTGATTTTAAGGTAAATGTGTAAGCTCTAAAAATTAATAACTAACAATTTTGTGGGAGTTATAAATTGTGTTGTTTATTCATTTTTGTCATTTTAAAAGTAATATAGCTATATAAAAATGTAAATCTGAACTTCTCGTTTTATATTGCCTTTTGTATCAAATAAAAATTTCTAACAATTTTCAACATCAACACCCAATTATTAAAATTAAATCATCTTAAGAATTTCTATTTTAGTTTCATTACCTTATATTTTGTTGTCCAGTAGAACTTTCCAGGATGAAAGAAATGTTCTCTTCTGCATTGCCAAATGCTAGTAGGGTAGCTACTAGCCGTATGTCAACTACTGAGAACTTGAAATATGGCTAATGCAACCATTGCAATGTATTTTAATTTTATTTAATTTTAATTAATTAATTTTTTTATTTAATTATCCACAAGTAGCTTGATGGCTATTATGTTGGATAGTGTAACTCTAAATAAAATGTTTGCACTTTTTTAAATTTATCAAATTTAAACATGTCTTCTCATTCTCCAGGACATAAATGTAAAATTAAGCTTATCTACACTAACCTCTTTACTATTTTCTTCTATCTCTATATGCTGTTAAATTACCCAATCCTCTATTGATCTTTAATTCTTTATTTGCAGTATATCTTGACTCCCCAAACATTAAGGTTTTTTTCTTCCTATTTTTCTTTTTTCTTTCCTTCCTTCCTTCTGTAAGGTCGGTGGGCCTCAGGGGCCCGGGCAAATAGGAGTGGCAAAGGGGACTCTCTACGTGTCTGTAACCTGCCTGGGAACTTTCAAAGGCGGGACTTCCATTGGCAACCTGATTCGCCTCTCCCCGACCCCAGAGCCCTATTTAACCCCCTCACTCCCTTCCCCTAATGCGCATTCTTCGGCCCAGACCTTTTTCCTCAGACCGAACAATGTAGCCCGGGAGCCTACCCCCCCCTTCCCAATATAGGCTCGCATTTGATTAGGCACTCAATCTCCATGTC
>PVKE010031183.1:0-19092 GCA_004027555.1 Craseonycteris thonglongyai
CGCGGGAACAGCCGTGCGCCCGGGGGCCGGGGCGCAGTGGATGATTAACGCGGCTTGAGCTGCGCACCTCGGGCCTGGGAGCGCGCGGCCTCTAATTACGGGGAGCCTTTAGGAACAGAAGATCAAACGGGCGCTTTTGTTTAGCTTTTTTTTAAATTTAATGTGGGACCAGAAGGAACACGCAGACTGTCTTGGAAGTCTGTTCTTGGAGCGGATTACGTGCCCAAAAGGGGCGCAACCAGCTGAGCAGCGTCAGCCCGTCTGTCCTGCCGGGCGGCGGTTAGGGGGGACCCCACCGAGGGGAGGCCGCCCGGGCCTGCAGCTGCAGGGCGGTGGCCCCCGGTCACCGAGGCCACTGCTCAGGGGTCGCCGGGCCGGCGTGCCCCGGGACAGGCCTCCAGGCCCCGCCATCTCCTGCTGCAGATTCCGAGCCACCAAGGCCGGTGACCTCCGACCAAAGCCGCCGTTAGGGGCTGGCCAGCCTGGGCCCACCTGTCGTGCCCCCGGCAGGTGCGTGCCCGTGTTCGGCCAGGTGCCCGGCAGCAGGAACGTGCACACTGGGCACCCAGAGGCGTGGGAAGCCCCCCGTGGGCGGCGGCGGCAGGGGACGCAGACTGGGGACCCTGTGGGGACTTCTCAGCCTGAAGGTTCCCGGTAGGGACTTGGCCTGTGAGGGGCAGCGCGCGATGCCATTTCCACAGCAAAAGCTGCGGGACGAGCCCGGGGTCCGCCTGCCTGACCGCACGTGCTCGGTGCCCCCCCGGGGAACACAGGGGCAGGACCCCCGAGGACCCTGGAGGTTTCTGTCTGCGGGTCTCGCGTGCCTGTTATCCGTGAGGCTAATCTGTGCCCCAGGCCTTTGCTACTGATTGACAGGCCTCTTTTCAAGTGAGGGAGGCGCGCACACACACAGACACACGCTCACACACACACGCACGCACACGGGCACAGGCCGTGCCTCGGAACCCGTGCCTGGAGCGTTGCCTTCACACAGTCGGGGCTTCGCACAGTTGTAGCCGCCCTGTCTGTTCTGAACGCCGGGCGCTTCTTCCTCCTGTGGCCCGTCTGCCACGCGGGCTGGAGAAGTCCAGGCTGCTGCACGGTAGACGGTGCAACAGGCAAAGCCGGGGCGGCAGCTCGCTGACCCCCCGAGGACCCCGCCAGCCCCACGTGCGTCTCACCAGCCGGCCCTGGCTCGCCGTCCACGGGCTCTGTGGTTGGCAGCCTGGGGTCTGTGGTCCTGCGCAGCTGTGTCCCGGAGCCACAGTAGATGGTGGTGGGAGCCCCCGGTGGGGGGGTCTGCATTTGTACCCACATGGCCCTACGTCCTGGGGAGCCGGGAGTGTGCTCGCCTGGCTCCCGGCCCCGCTCAGGGGGGTTCTGGCACAGTCGGCTGCCTGGACAGTGAGCCCAAGGGCCTGTGGGGCAGAGGGCATAGATGGCCCCCAGCTCGCTCCCTGAGGGGTGCAGGGCGTGGGGTGGCCCCCGGCTCGCTCCCTACGGGGCAGAGGGTGTGGGATGGCCCCCGGCTCGCTCCCTGCGGGGGGCAGGGCGTGGGGTGGCCCCCGGCTCGCTCCCTGCGGGGGGCAGGGCGTGGGGTGGCCCCCGGCTCGCTCTCTGAGGGGTACAGGGTGTGGGGTAACCCCCAGCTCACTCTCTGAGGGGTGCAGGGCATGGGGTAACCCCCAGCTCACTCTCTGAGGGGTACAGGGTGTGGGGTAACCCCCAGCTCACTCCCTGAGGGGTGCAGAGCATGGGGTAACCCCCAGCTCGCTCCCTGCGGGGGGCAGGGTGTGGGGTAACCCCCGGCTCTCTCCCTGAGGGGTACAGGGTGTGGGGTAACCCCCGGCTCTCTCCCTGAGGGGTGCAAGGTGTGGGGTGGCCCCCAGCTCGCTCCCTGCGGGGGGCAGGACATGGGGTGGCTCCTGGGAGGACTCAGTGTGGCTGCTCCTGCCCCGTCCTCTTGGCGCGGGCACGTGTGTGCCAAGGTCCTCTGTGCAGAAATGGGGACGTGCACGCTGTGGCCTCCGCCCATCCTGGTCACAGCAGGGATGAGATTCAGCAGGAAGTTAGATTCCAAGGAGTGAAGGAAAAGCAGAGACGTGAGCCCCCAGGGAGGGACAGGAAGGGTTGGGGAGGGCAGCGTAAAGCCCGGGGGCAGGGCATCTGTGGGGACCCCAGAGCTGTGCCGTGCGTGGTGGCCTCTCCGCCGACATCCGTCAGAAGCCGCCGGCTGCATGCCCGGCCGCAGCCGCCTACCCCTGCGCAGCGGTTCCCGCACACGCCCCGGGCTGACTCTCGTTTCCTACGGGAGGCGCTCCCCTCCTGCAGGAGGACGTGGTGATGTGGAAGTGCAGACTCAAGTGTGGCCTGACCGGCCACGTCCTGTCACGCCTGTAGCCTGGTCTTGTTTCGTGACGGGGAAGAAATGACTGTGGTAAAAGCGCACGCTGGGCCCTTTGTGAGTGTAAGTGTTTTCGCACGGTGGTAACTGGCAGGAAGCCGCCTTCGCACGCTCTGCCGGCTCTCCGGTCGAGCGCTCACCTGGGAGCCAGTTCCCCGGTGACTGTTCCGGGCAAGCAGCCCGACGCCAGGCCAGCCAGGGGTGGGTTCTGGGGGCACAAGCTCAGGGCTGGCGTGTGCCGTGCTGTGTGCACAGAGCACAGCGTGCCCACGACACCGCCCCACGGGGAGGCTGTTCTGGGACCCGGGAGTGGGTCCTGAGGGGAGTGGACCCGAGGGGGTGGCCTGCCACTCACTGGTGTGCTGGGGCCTGGACACCCGGTGCCGACCCCGGGAGTCGCTCCCAGAGGAATCGGAACCTGCTGCCCCTGCTTCCACGCTGGACGGAGCCCCCACGTAACGGAAATTACGGAGGCGATTCTCCTGGGCCCCCCAGTGTGGAGCTCAGAGGAGGGGGGGGATTCCTAATTTCCTAGCCAACAGTTTGGAGTCCAATTAATCATTTTCTTAAACAGGATGAACCACATAATTACATCTGTTAATTATTTCCCTTAAACTTAATTGTTAATCAAAACAAGAAATTTGTGCAGTGGACCTTGAAACCAGGGTGAAGTTTTATCTTTGAAAGAAGGAAATTATTAAACACTCAGCACTAGTCGTTTCACATGTGCATATGTGTAGGTGTGTGAATGTATGTTGTGAGCAGTAACCACGTGCATGTGCCGTAACATGCACATGTGTCGTATGTATACTATACAGTATATACAAGCATGTATTATGTTGTATATGCACACACATATCATGTGTATAGTGTATGCATGCATGTATTATATATATTATATAATATACACATGAGTGTGTCATGTGTATAGTGCCTAGTGTGTATAAGTATTATAAAGGGTGTCCCAAAATTCACGCAAGATTTGAATTTTGTGTCTTTTGTGCGGTAAAGTGTTGCCAATGGGGAAAAAAACAACAGTGTGACAGCTGACAGTTCAGGGTTATTAAAAATGGAGCGCTCCACGAAAGAACAACACGTTTTCATTGTTGAGCAATGAAAATTTACAATTTTTAATTATAAACCTGTGTTTTATATCAAAATTCTTGCGTGAATTTTGGGACACCCTTTATGTATATTATATAGCATATACATGTGTATTATATGTACATACATATGTACAATATATAGCATCTACACACAGATATATGTACATTATATAGCATGTATGCACATAGGTTTCATATGTATATTATATATATACATGTATATTATACAGTCTACACAAGGTATGTATATTAAATAGTATATACACCCATTGGTATCATATTTATATTATATGAGAGCTGTCTGGAAAGTATCCAGCCATGTAACACAAAACATAGAGGCATTTATGGCTGGATTTTTTTTAAACAGCCTTCATATACTATATACACTCATGCACTATGTATACTGTACAGTGTATATGCACGTGTCATATAGAGCATCTACCGTATTTTCTGGTGTATAAGACGACTGGGCGTATAAGACGACCCCCTAATTTTACAGTTAAAACATAGGTTTAGGCCTATATTCGCTGTATAAGACGACCCCCCACTTCCGAGGCTGTAGTCTTATACAGCGAATATAGGCCTAAACCTATGTTTTAACTGTAAAATTAGGGGGTCGTCTTATACGCCGGAAAATACGGTAGTATATACATGTCATGTGTATACCACACAGCACACATATGCATCATGTGCATCCTAGTCTACACACGTGTATATCATGTAGTACACACACCTGTGTGCTGTCTATAGCATATAACATGCATATCTCATGCACAGCATGCAGTATGCACACATGCATCATGTGTATAGTGCAGCACTGCACATGTATCACGTGTATATCTATGCATGTGTATACAATATTGTATATTGTACAATATACACACATGTGCATCGTGTCTACTGTCTAGTGCGCACACATGTGCTGTGTGTGTGTCTAGTGCACATGCATATGTATCATGAGTACATATATGCACGTGTAGGTTCATGCATATATCACATAGTATATGCATGTGTATCAGGTACGTATTGTATAGTATGCACCTACATATTGTGTGTACATCATACAGCATACATACATGTATATCGTGTGTTCATCATAGAGCAACGCAAGGCCCGGTAGGCACGAGCCTGGAAAGTACTCATACAAGTACTTTCGCATAGAACGAAACTCGCGGCAGCGGAAAATACCGTGTGGGGGGGCCTTCCCCAGCAGGTCTGTGCGGTTTGGACCCGATTCCGCTCTCTTAGGCTCACGCTGCATCCTTATCACACGCGACAGACTGACCCCGACCCGCCGGAGCGCGCCTGTCGGGGAGGGGGTGGGGCCCTTTCGCCTGCGTGTAGTGACGTCAGGGGTGGGCGGGGTCGCTGGTCAGCGGGCGTCCTCTCGCGTGGTGACGTCGGGGGTGGGCGGGGTCGCTGGTCAGCGGGCGTCCTCGCGTGGTGACGTCGGGGGTGGGCGGGGTCGCTGGTCAGCGGGCGTCCTCTCACGTGGTGACGTCGGGGGTGGGCGGGGTCGCTGGTCAGCGGGCGTCCTCTCACGTGGTGACGTCGGGGGTGGGCGGGGTCGCTGGTCAGCGGGCGTCCTCTCACGTGGTGACGTCGGGGGTGGGCGGGGTCAGAGGGCTTCCTCTCCTGCGCATGGAGTGGGCGTTGCTCCCCAGGGTCAGGAGCTGTGAGTCAGGGAGCCGCAGTTTAAACCGCACCTGAATGATCTTCGCACTCACAGGGCATCTTGTGCAATTTCAACTCTGTCCTTGGAACTTCTCTCCTGTCCCTTCTCAGAACCTGCTGAGACGCCAGGACGCCGGCCTGAAAACGCACCTGGACCAGCTGGACCAGCGGATCAGCAAACTGCAGCTGGACGTGCGCAGGACGCCCCCGGAGGCCCCGGACAGCGACAGCCGGCCTAGCTCAGGTCCGCGCGCGCGTGCACACACACCCTGCACACCACACACACACGCACGAGTGCACGCACACCCCCGCACACCACGCACACAGGCACGCGTGCACACACACCACACACACACACACACACACACGCTCACGCACTGACTGCTCTGCCCGCCCCGTCCAGGCTTCTACGAGCTCAGCGATGGCGGCTCCTGCTCCTTGTCCGCCTCCTGCACGTCCGTGTGCAGTGACCGCCTGTCCTCCTCCCTGGGCACTTTGCTGTCTGCCGCCCCCCTGGCCCAGACCAGCTCGGGGGACTGCCGGCCCTGGTCAGCTCACGAGATCACCGTGTGTGCGGCCCCTGTACCCACGTGGGGCCCTCAGGCCACTGAGGCGGGTGCAGGCCGGCCCAGGCCAGTGTCTACAGGTACAGGGGAGCCAGGGGGCACCAGGGCCCACCCAGCAGGGGGCACGGCTGTGGGGTGTGGTCCCAGTGGGGGAGGCAGTTGTGGGGTGCAGCCCCCGGGTCCCATCCCAGTGTGTGGGGGGCAGTTGTGGGGTGCAGCCCCCGGGTCCCATCCCGGCGGGGGGTACACAGCACGGCAGGGGACCTCGGGGGCGCTGGTACAACCCAGGGGCCACCGCTCCCAACTCCGCAGGCGTCTTGGTCTCTGGATGGAGGTCGGAGTCAGACCCGCGGCGGTCACTGGGGCCGGCCTGGGGTAACGAGGAGCAGGGTTCTCAATATTTAACGTGGGCAGTTTCTAAACACCCTCGTGCGGCCTGAGCGGCGTCCGTGCGGGCGCCGTGGGCACAGCGCTGACCGCGAACCCCAGCACCCGGTCCACGCCGGGCTCCTAGCCGGGCCGGGGCGCTGTCCCTGCAGGAAGGGTGGCGTGTGTGGCTCCCACGCGGTCTTTCCTGAGCACCAGGCTGTCCCTGGCCTCAGTGCACAGCCCCCGCAGGGCGCAGACGCCGGTCCTTCTGGGTGTCCCCGCATGTCCTGTGCGCGAGGCCTCAGAGGATGCATCTTCTGACGTCCCGTGAGGGGGCGGCTGAAGCCGGTAACGGCATCAGCACGCATCCGCTCCTCCTCTCGTTCCCAGGTGACCTTGAACGAGGCCGGCCAGCGGAGGCGGGGCTGCCCAACGCCAGCGGGGACCCCCCGCCCCGCATGCTGGACCCCAAGTACCAGCGCGACCTGGTGTCCGAGGGCGGCAGGGAGGTGTACCCGTACCCCAGCCCCCTGCACGCGGTGGCTCTGCAGAGCCCCCTCTTCGCGCTCACCAAGGAGACCGCGCAGAGACAAGGCCACCTGTCCCCTCGCGGGTCCCTCCCCGGCCCCCCAGGCCGCAGCGCAACCCGGCCTGGGCCAGCGCCGGCCAGAGCCTACATAGAGCGGCTGCTGCGACTGCGGGGCCGCCGGAACCCCGCAGAGGGCGGCGTGGGCGAGCAGGGACCCCCAAGGAGCGGGGCGCCCCCGTGCCTGAACGCGCAGAGGGAAGGCCGCCCCCCAGGGGACAGCCGGGAGCAGCGGGGGCCTGTGCCCCTTGCAGGCACCCTGCGCCCTCCAGACGGGGCACACCGAGCCCCCGGGAGCTGTGTCTATGCGGGGGCCGTTCCGGGCTCCCGTCAGCCGGGGCATCAGCCGGCCTCCCCAGCCCCCGTGGCCCCTGGCCCCGGGGAGGGCCACGCCGGGCCCCCCACCAGGGACAGCCCGGCCCCGGCCCTGGGGCGCCGGGCCCACCCCCACTTCGCGGCCAGCAGAGCCGTCCCCGTGGGGCTGAAGACGGGCCACCCCACGAGGAAGGCTGCGCAGACGGGGTGGGGGGCAGCCCCTGAGCTGTCGCCCGCGTGGGGGGCTGGGCTCCGGGGGCGGCCCGGCCGGTCCTGCTCCGAGTCCAGCCTCTACCCTGTGCCCTTCCTCGTGCCCCTGCTGGTGACCTGCCGGGAGGCCCACGGCGCGTCCGCCCAGGCCCTGTGCCCCTGGGCGGCGGCCGGCGGCGAGGCCCGCAGGAGGCAGCGCAGGTGGCTGTCCTCCGCGGAGATCGCCTCCCGAGCCCGCCCGCCTGGCGCCCGGGGCCCGAGCCCGGGGCCCCCCAGGCCGGCAGCCAGGAGAGCGAGGGGCACCCGAGCCAGGCCCCGGCTGCCGCGCAGGAGCGAGTCGGGCGGCTCGGAACAGTCGGCCGAGGGCGCGCCCCTGTCCCGCTGCGCCATCGGCGAGACCAGCGACCACAGCACCAGCCGCTTCGGGGACGAGGACTCCAGCGGCAGCGGCGTGGAGGGAGGGGTCCAGGGCCGTGCGGGGCCCCCGGCCTGGCCTCCGGCTGCACCCCTGCAGCCCCCGCGGGCCCCCGCCGGGCCCAGGCCGCCGCTGCCCCCGGTGCCCAAGCTCTGCCGCATCAAGGCCTCCAAGGCCCTGAAGAAGAAGATCCGCAGGTTCCAGCCGGCCGCCCTCAAGGTCATGACCACGGTGTGAGCAGCGTCCTCGCGGAGCCAGCGCCTCGGGCGTGTGGCCGGGTGGGACGTGCGGACAAGACTTTGCGTGTCGTGTTGCCAACGTGCCTTATAGCAGAGGTGACGGACAGCGGGCGCCCCGGGCCCCGGGCCGCTGGTGCATCTCCCCGCCCCGCGGAGGCGGCCTGGAGAGCCCGGCGCGGCAGATGAGCTCCTGGGCCACTGGCCTACCCACCAGGCCTGCCCGCCAGCGTGCCCACCGGCCTACCCACCGGCCTGCCCACGGCTCACGTGCGCCCCTCCCAGGCCGGCTCCTCCCCGGCTGCCCGGTGCCCGTGTTGTCCCCAGCCCTCCCTCCGGCCCTCCCGAGCGCTCTGCAGGGCAGCGTGGTGGGGACGAGATCAGGACGCACGTGCCACGCCAGGCCCCCCGGCACGAACGCACACGCGGGTCACGGACGTGGGCGGGTCCTCCACGGCCTGCACGCTTCCCTCCGTGCGGGTCCCTGCTGGGTGCCCAGGAGGGGTCGGCTGCCGCTCTCGACCCAGAAAGAAAGGGCGGCTGCCATGAGCACAGCCCACGCTCGGGCTTCCATACACTGAAGGTGAACATAAAAGCGTTTTGGGAAAAACAATGCTTTTTGGTGTTTATTTGTCAAGGAAAGCGTTGCCTTTTCAAGGGGACTGATGGGGTTTTCAGAGCAGCTGCCTGCTGAATTCAGTTCACGGGCAGCTTTACCCCCAACGACTCCGTGTCTCCGAAGTGGGGCTGGGGGCGCGACCCCTGAGCCCTGGTGGGCGTCTGGGCCCCTCACCCTGCCCCCCAGGCTACAGGATGGGCTGTGGGAACTCCTGAAGGAAGACTAAGAAGACCCGCTGGAGTCCTGCTTGTGTAAAACCACATACACTTACCCTAGGTGTTAGTTCAATAGTCACATAACCCACAGCCGGTTCCTGGAAGCAGACGAAGAAGCGTGTGATTAAAAATGGTGAATGTTTTGGAACAGCAGTGACCCTGCGGGGTGGGGTGAGAGCGGGAGCTTTCTGGAGGTGAACACGGCGGGGGAGGGGGCTGGTTTCTGTGAAACCTCGAAAGTGCGACACCGCTAAGGGCCCAGTGCCCACAAACACACACGGCCCACCAGGCCGGTGCACAGAACTCCCCGCGGGTCCCAGAACCGGCCCACTAGCTGAGGGGAGGGGTCTTCCTAAGCTCCCTGGAGAAATGGCTGCAGACGCCCGTTGACCACCCACCACGACCCAGGCCGTGACCTCGCGGGCTGTGGGCGATGTCCACGTCTGAGGGGCCGGAGCCCAGTACTGAGGGCAGGTTTCCCCTCCACCCGTCCTGACCGCAGGCCCCGTCCTTGTGTCGGGAGACAAGAGCCAGGCGTGTGTCACCTGCCCAGACCATGCGCAGCCAGCGCCAAAGGCGGGCAGTGGGCCTCGTGGGCTTCCTGACGGCTTATATGGCTCAGAGATCAGGCTCCAGGGGCCAGCCAGGCGGCTACAGTCCAGCCCCGGGGGTCCCGGCCGTGCACCTAGGAAACCACTGTGCCCACCCACCGAGCAAACCACCACAAAAGCAGTGCACACTCCAAACACAGTGTCCTCAGCGACCCTGACCCCAATCCAAATCAGTCACTGACCCACCTCCCTGCCTTGCTCTCCCCGTCTCTCTGTCTCTCCCCCTGCCCCACCCCTGTCCAGCTCTGGGGGCGTGGAGATTACACGTGCTGTTCTCAATCAGGTCCTCTATGCACATGAAGGACACTGGCTGGTGAAAGGATTGGCTCCTTTCAGTGTAAAACACGGAGCTCCGGTTGCCATGGTGACAAGGTCAGGTTTCCCGGTTGACTTAAAAGTTCAAGAGTTCGGGAGCGAGGTGTGCCCAAGGTTCCGTTTCAGTTCCCTCGACACAAATGACTCTAGCTTGGCAGTTTTTACTTACAACACAATGTGCGGCAACCAGGATTAACGGTGGCATTCCGTATTCCACCATTTATAATGACGCCTGAGTGCTTGATTTTCTAAAGCAGGAGTCTCCAAACTACGGCCCACAGGCCAGATGCCCTCTCATCCGGCCTGTGGAGACCTTTTTATCTGAATAAAATAATATTAAATAAATAATTAAAAACAACATCTATGTTTTAACACTTTTTTATTTGGACCTCGAATGTGTAGTCGGCCCCCAAACTGCTGTTTGATAGTTAATGCGGCCCACGGGCTGAAAAGTTTGGAGACCCCTGTTCTAAAGCATATTCTTCCTCTGAACAGACATGGCCGTCACCGCTCAGCGAACGGGAGATACAGTAACACTCACCACAGCAGCACACCTGTCCCTCAAGGGGGCGATGAGAGGTCGCAGGGTTGGTGGCAGAGGGACTCCCTGAAGACACACGAGCTATTTCCTCATTCCTAAAGTTCAAAAAGCAGACAGTTTGCGATTTGACTTTTGGGATCTTTAGAAATCATTTGTAACTTCCAACATGATTGGAATACAAGTATTTTAGCCAAAAATAAAGGGTAAACTAGTTCTTTCCAAGTAGCTAAGTCGAGTGAACTTAGAATTAGAAAAAAGTTTAATTACTGTATCAGAGAAAATGCCCCCGTGTAGGTTAGCAAATCATATAGTGTTTAAGAAAGCAAAGTGTCCATCTTTCTGAATGTTCCGTGTTCCCCAAATCCATATGTTGAGCCCCCCGCCCCCAGCGTGACGGTGTTTGCAGGTGGGGCCTGGATTAGGGTGAGTGGACATCCTGAGCGTGGGGCCCTGGACAATGTGATTAAAGACTTCGCATGACGGCACAGCCTGAGGGCCTCGGAAGGAAACCAAGCCCCTGTGTCTCTGACCTGCGGCCTCCAGCACTGTGGGAATCATGTCTGTTGTTTAAGCCTCCCGCCCACGGCGTTTTGTTACATCAGCCCCGTTTGCACACACAGAGCAGCAGTGGGACAAGCCGACAAAGAGGCAGGTGACTTTAGACACAGCACTCGGGACCATCGGCAAGAGACCTTTGTGTCTGTCTCCCATGTTTTTCTAAGGACCAGGACAGCTGGGTGAGCAGGCAGCACCTGAGCCTTCCTACGTGCCGTCAGCCGTTCACTGAGCACCTGTTATGTGCAGAACTGCTGTCTACGACATGGCGGAAGAGAGGGACAGGCGCCAGCTTGGGGGAAGCTTTCTGTTTGGACAAAATAACCACAAGCAAGGACAGCTCAGCAGCGCCTGGGTGTGAGGCTGGGTCCCTGCACAGTGGGCTGGGCTGCAGCCACTGGACTTGGGAGCAGGGCTGGGGGGCTGGGTGGGAAGGGGGTGGGAGTGGAGCTGGGGAAGGTGTGGGGACGTGGCGGGAAGGGGTGGGGAGATGTGGGGGAGGGGACTTGAGGAGAGGGGCAGAGAGGGGGGCAGGACAAGCAGGGTGGGGGAGGGGAAGGGTGGGGGAGGGGCGGGGGAGAGGCAGGGAGTAGGAGTGAAGGGAGAGGAGGCAGCTGGCAGAGGACAGTGGTCCCTGGAGGCTGGCCCTCCGGGATGAAATCTCGGGGTGGCCGACACCCCCAATACCTATAGAGAACCTTGAGGTGTGCAAAACAACGCTTGCCCATGAGGACAAGCGGCGGCGCTCACCTGACCTGCTGCAGCGAGGGGGCCGTTGGCAGGGACTCGGCGGGCAGGGCCTGGGGTGCTCTTCCCAGGGGAGAAGGGGCGCGGCTCCCCAGGAGGCCGTGGGCCTGGGGACGCCAGGGTGCAGTTACTGCACGTGGGGCTCCGAGGTGCCTGGTGCAGGGGGCATTCTGGGCTCCTCCAGCGAGTCCTGCGTTGGAGGCAGGGGCAGAAATGCGGGCGGCCGTCAGTTCTGGGTCAGGCCCTGGCTCGCTGGAGCCCATTGCTGGAGAAGTTAGGGCACTTCCGGAATTGTCAGCGGAGAACAGCCTGACTTCCGGCCAACCAGACTTCCGGCAGCCTGACTTCCGGCCAACCAGACTTCCGGCAGCCTGACCGACATACGGCCAGTCTGACGTACGGCAGCCTGACGGCACTCAGCTTCCGGGGTGGTTAGTGCCGGGCAGAGGCGCGTTCCCCGGGCCGACCCTGGCAGGCTGTGCTCAGAGCGCCGTGTTGCAGATGGCCTGGCCGTCATCCGAGCGCCTGCTGTGTCACAGGCTGCGGGGACCAAGTCAGACTTGTGTTCGAAAGACCCGCTAATGGAGCTGAAAAGAGGCCAGTGAGCCGGCCGCGGCCCATGCACCGGCCCGCACGTGGCAGTGCCTGGATGAGAGGCGTGAGCAGGTGCGCGCATGCGTAACAAAGCTGCGTTCCAAGCACCGGCCCGCGCGTGGCAGTGCCCGGATGAGAGGCGTGCGCAGGCGCGCGCATGCGTAACAAGGCCGCGGCCCATGCACCGGCCCGAGCATGGCAGTCCCCGGATGAGAGGTGTGCATGGCGCGCGCATGCGTGACAAGGCCGCGGCCCGTGCACCGGGCGTGGCAGTGCCCGGATGAGAGGCGTGCGCAGGCGTGCACATGCGTGACAAGGCCGCGGCCCGTGCACCGGGCGTGGCAGTGCCCGGATGAGAGGTGTGCATGGCGCGCGCATGCGTGACAAGGCCGCGGCCCGTGCACCGGGCATGGCAGTGCCCGGATGAGAGGCGTGCGCAGGCGTGCGCAGGCGTAACAAGGCCGCGGCCCATGCACCGGCCCGAGCGTGGCAGTGCCCGGATGAGAGGTGTGCATGGCGCGCGCATGCGTGACAAGGCCGCGGCCCATGCACCGGGCATGGCAGTGCCCGGATGAGAGGCGTGCGCATGCGTAACAAGGCCGCGGCCCATGCACCGGCCCGCGCGTGGCAGTGCCCGGATGAGAGGCGGGCGCGCGCATGCGTGACAAGGCCGGGACCGTGCAGCGTCTGGGGTTTGGGGAGCCCTGGCTCCTGCAGAGGCGCCCCGAGCAGTGACGACACAGAATACAGAGAAAGCTGAAGTTTTCCCAAAGCCCTGCGCTCGCTGCCAGTAAGCACTGGTATCCTCACTGAAGTAAGGATAGACGCTTGTTCCTGGCATCCTTACAGAAATAAAAACGTCCTAATCCGTGTTTTCATGTGCATTTATATTGCATTTTTATTTCTGTTAGTCTGTGTTGTTCCGTTTTGTTTCCATCTTCGTGCTGCTTTCCACCACGGCCTCTTCGCCAAAGGTCAAGTCCACGGTGAGCAAATAACGAGTCGCTAACTGCCGTGTATTTTCACTTGGTTTTCCCCGCAGGTCGTTCCTGTGACACGCGCCACCTCCCGGGCTGCACGTCGGGTGTGTGACGGCGGTCGTGGCAGTGCCTGCACGAGGGCAGTGCCCCACAGTGACACGCACGTCCACAGTGGCAGTGACGCCGTCAGAGAGCGGGGTCCTGAGATTTGACGGGCAGGACCCTGTACCGGAGGTGAATATGGATTCCACGAAGCTCACAGGACGACTCCCGACCCCGCCGTGAGGACGAAGCCACAGTCTGTGATGAAGAGTCGCCTTTAATCCCGTCGTGATGCTCGGCTTGGTTAAGTACCCAGCGCTCTGGCTGACCCTGCGCTGTGCTGCCCGGGGGCTCCCGCCCTTGCTGAGCGGGTCTGGTCCCACCTGGCCGTGAAGAACGGGAAGTGGACACTCAGCCGTCCTCTGAGGCCCTTGGAGTCGCTGGGCATTAGGCTTGGAGGACATTTCTAGCAGCCGTTCCCCGAGGCTGGCTGGTCCTGCTCTGAAAACATGCCCTGTCCTCGTTAAACAACGTCCACGCAGTCCCAATGGTCCTGCCAGAGATCACCGCGGCGGTTAACCCTCCTTCACAACCGCGTTCCTTGTTGCGTGTGGACAACTTCACCGGGTCCACCCTCAGGCCTGGAGGCGGCTGGTGCTACAGGCTTCTGCTTGATGTGGAAACAGGCTATTGTGAGACCATCAAAATACAGCCTCAGAGAAGCCGGGATGGCTCAGTGGGTTGAGCACTCACTTTGCAGCCCTGGGGACCGAGGATCGAATCCCGGCCCCGGCCCGTGTGGACCCACATGCTGAGCTGGGGAGTGCCCCCAGTTCAGTTCTCACTGGGGTGAGACCCCGGCCCAGCTCCTGCCCTGTGCAGCCCCGCGCCCACCTGTGGAATGAAACTATGTGGAAAAACCAATGATGTGCAACTATGGAGACTGTTCTGGGCCCTCCCCCTTCTCTCTGTCTCTGTCTCTGTATCTCTCTCTCTCTCTGTCAAAAACAATAAATAAATCTTTAAAAAAAAAAAATACAGCCTCAGGAAGTTGATGGTGGTGGATTCTTCACTAAGATAACCCCTCGTGGCAACTACCACGGTGCGTTCGTGGGGTGGCAAGTTGTGGGCTCAGCTCACCAAGCGCGTCTGGGATGACCAGTCTACGTGACTTTGCTCCGTAACCGACACTGGCTCGGTCCTGCTCGGTGGTGGTCCTGTGACTGGCAGGCGTTGCCCCACACTCAGAGTGAGCTGCAGAGTCGTCATGAGAGTAATGGTTCCTGGAGTAGAGTTTCATTTACGCCGTATTTGTATTTACGTGTTTGCTGCCACCTATCTTTGTAGTTTGCCTAAGTTCAAACTTCAAAAAGTGGGAGTTTTAGGATCCAGAGTCAGACAAATCCAGAGTTTGTACGTAAAGCTATTAATAGGAGCTCACGTATGTTCGCCTCAAAAGGCTCGTAGGTGATTAGGAAAATGTAGCGCAAATGCACAAAAAAATTGCAACTTTTCCACACTTATGAGGGAGGGGAGGACCCAGAAAAAAACGGCAGGATTCTGGAAGGTGGACCCCGTGCCGCACAGGCTACCTGCTGAGGGAGGTCCTAGGAGCCCGTCTGCACCCGGGTACCACCTGGCATGGTGGTGAGAGGCTGCCTTCGGCTTCAGAGAAATCTTTTGGAGACTTCCTACGCATTTGCCCATTTCATGATGGGTGATGAACAACATACAGCATGACAACGCACCTGCCCACACTGCACTGAGTGTTCAGCTGTTTTTGACCCAAAATGACATGACCCCCATACCCCACCCTCCACCTGATCTCGCCCCAAGCAACTTTTTTGTTTTCTTGGCTGAAAAAAAAAAATCCTCAGAGTGAAATGTTTTGCCAATGTGGAAGAGGTGAAAAAAAAACAAACCCCAAAAAACAAATAACTGCAGAAGCACTAGAAAGCATCAAAATCAACGAATTCAAAATTTTTTTGAGCCGTGGAAATAGGTGTAGTGCATCAAATGGGAAGTGCTTTGAAGGTGACTGCATTTTAAACCTGTAAGAATAAATGCACAACATTTTATAAGTAAATTCTGGGGCTTTTTGGGGGTCCCCCCTGTATACCTCCAAAATATAATCACGTGGAAGCTGTAGAAATACTAATCAGATTTTCAGTTCACTGGAATATGAGGTAATGTTGGAAACCTGTTTGATATGAAGATTGTACTTTTCCGTATAATTTAGAGAAAAGCATCGTTTCTCGGGGGGTTCTCGGGGGGTGGGGGGATCTAAACTGTGCGTTGAGAGAAGTATTACTTATCTGTCTTTAACAGGTAGGTGTGATTGGCGGTGACTGTCACGAGGCACTTGTTACAGAGCACCGAGGACATTCTGTGAGGTGGGTCGGTGGGCGTCTGTATCTGTAGCAGTTGAGAGCGGGGGGAACTAAGGGCAAATGCATGGCCCTCACCCGTGTGCACAGGTGTCTGCAGTCACAGTAAGGCTTCCGACTTCAGTCAGCCGTGCTGTCCACGGTCACAGCTCATGGCTGCCTCGTAAGCGTCTGTGGGGCATATTCGGCCCCATTCACGTCTGGAGCCCCCACCGCAGTGCGTCTCACTCCCCAGGGTCAGTGCGCGGACGGATGTCTGACCACCACGGGGAAGCGGTAAGGCGTGGGCTGGGCCGGCCTGCAAAGCCGAGCTCGTGAGCGGGGAGGCCCCCGCCTGTGCCTCCCTCGGCTACGTGCACCCCGTCATCTGCTCTCTCTCGGTCTCTGTTGGTTCATTGCCTTTTGATTAAAAACGTTTTGAATTCCGACGTGCTTCAAACACACAGGAAACGCAGAACTCGCGTATCAGCCCTCACACGCTCGGCCCGTGGACAGCACAGGCCACCGGGCCGCTGTCCCCTTCAGGCCTGTACGTCTTCACCGGTAAAGAACATGAAATGGGGAAAGCCGGGACGGCTCAGCGGGTTGAGCGCTCGCTTTGAGGCCATGAGGACCGAGGATCGAATCCCGGCTCCGGCCCAGGCAGGACCCACGTGCTGAACTGGGGAGTTCCCACAGTTCGGTTCTCTAGCTGTCTCTGTCTCTGTCTCTCTCTCTATCTGTCAAATGTAAAATAGAAATAAATATGCACTGAAGATAAAAAGATAATTACTCTCTATAAATGTGAAAAGATATAAAAAAAAAAAAAAAAGAACATGAAACACCTGCAGCGAACGCGCCACCCTCGGCCCGTCCCCAGAGGTAGCCACGGGCCTGACGTCGGAATAGGTCTTTTTTTTCAGTTTCTACACCCTCATCACACGTGGACGGGCCTGTAACACTACAAAGCATCACCCCATGTCTTTATATTAGTGTAAGGTGACCAGACGTCCCGCTTTGGGTGGGACAGTCCCGATTTTTAATAATCTGTCCCGCGTCCCGCTGTGTTTTAAAAAAGTCCCGATGTTTGGAAAGAATGCACGACAAGCTAGGGAACGGCGGGAGATAGACCCAATTTTTAATCAAGATCCCCCTGCCCCCCGGTCAATGGTGTCCCGCTTTACCCATGTTACCATCTGGTCTCCTTAGTCTTTATAGGCGTCACCATGTCTCCACGGGGTTGCAGGGACGTCCTGTAGCTGCTGTAAGAAATCTCACGCGCTTCGTGGCTGAAAACAGTTTGCTCATCTCTCCTGGAGGCTGCAAGTCCGACCAGTCTCCCGGGCCTCATCCAGGTGTCGGCACGGCCGGCTCCTTCCGGAGGCTCCGGGAGTCTCCATCGGCTGGCTTTCCAGTCTCAGCGCCCGGAGGGCTCGCTGCACACGGAGTCCAGGCCTCCGGGCGTGCGCGGTCGTGCTCAGTGCCCCCCGGAACCCGCGTGCGGGCGCTCGGCGTCCCTGCCTGGCACGGTGCAGCTTGGCCAGCGCCCCGGGAAGCTCTGTGAGGGTTTCCGCTCCTGTCAGGCGGGCATCACGTGGCCGTCGGAGGCTTGCCGGCCCCGACCCATGGAGCCCTCTGGACATGAAGGGGCTTCTGTGGGTTTTCGAGCATTTATTCCCTTTCTTCAGTGCCTGCGGGTCCCATCCCGTTTCCCGTTACTTTTTGAGTCAGCTTGCTGGGAACGTTTCCTAGGAAATTTTCCATGTCATCTAGGTTTCAAATTTAGTGACGTAAGTTGTTCATGATTGCCCCTTAAGATTTGAAATGTGGGGACGCCAGGAGGGCTCAGCACGAGGCGCTCACGTGGCAGCCCTGGGGTCTGGGGATCGAGTCCCGGCCCCGGCCTGTGGGGACCCATAGGCTGAGCTGGGGTGGGCTTCCCACGCGGGAGGCCCCCCAGCCCGGGTCCCGGCCTGTGCAGCCCCAGGAAGACTAATGACGTGCAACAGTGGCGACTGCTCTGGGCCTTCCCCCTTCTCTCTGTCTGGCTCTGTCAAAAAAACACTAAAAATAAATCTTAAAGAAAAAAAAAAAGATTTGGAACCCGGTTTCTGTGCGCCGATTCCTTCCCTTTGCTGTATGGTTCGTGTCTGCCTGCGCCCGTCCTTCATTCCTGCTCCGTCGTGCGAGAGGCACGGCGTTGTCCATTGGACCAAAGAGACGGGCGTTTTCTTTTTGAGGGTCCGTCTGGCCCACGCTGCGGGGCGTGGATCCGCTGACCCGGTTTCCAGCCGGTGCTGTTGCTGTTTCCTGCCTGTGCGGCTCCCTGGTTTCCGCTGGTACTTCTCTCTCCCGGCTCTTCTCTCGGCCAGGGCTGTGCTGGGCACCCGGGGCTGCGCTCAGCTCCGGGCTTCCTGGCTGAGTTCCACGTCCGCGGAAGCCCCGCGCCCGCGTGCAGTGTTGGCGCGGGTGCCTTTAGTCTGACCTGTGACTATTTAGAAGGTCGTCTAAGACTCCCGCACAGAAGGGGGTCTGTGGGTTGCCTTCCTGGTATCGTTCCCAACGTCCCGCGAGGCCAGAGGCTCCGGCCTGCGTGTCGCGGGCCCGCTCAGCTGTGGTTCCTGCTTCATGTTTGTTGAGGATTCCGCGTCACCTCCTGTGGGCTGGTTTGGGGGGCAGGGTCTCACTCACGTCCCTGAAGAATGGGAGCTTCGGGCGTCACCAGCCTGTCCTGGCGGTTCCCCTTCAGGGTCCCCCTTCCTGCCGCGTGCACCTGAGGGCTGGGGGGTAGGCCTGTCCTGGGGGGGGCTTGCGTTCCTGGTGAATGGCTCGCTGGTCGTTGCACAGCCGCACCCACGTCCCTAATAGTGCGTCGTTCTTGGGGGACCCACGCAGCCTGTCGCGTTGCACAGCCCCCTCTGCTGTGCTGGGTGCTTCCCCGACGGCTCTGGCGGACCCTCTCACCGCGAGCCCTTCTGTGACATGATGCTGTGCGGTGTCCTCTCCCCCCAAACTTCAGTGGCCGCTCAGGTCCCGAGACAGCCGCCGAGTCTGTCCGAATTGATGTCCAGCGTCTCCCGTTAGGTTTGCTCCTCGCCGTGCGCTCGCTCTGTTCCTGCCAGTTGCTCTGACGGCAGCGTCTTCATTTCCTTTCATTCCCTCCCCGGTCGGAATGGTTCGTGCGTTCTCTGGTCTCCGTGATTATTCCTCATGTGTTGGCACACACGCGTCTTCAGAAAGTCGAGATGCAGCAGCTGCGGCCTCGTTTGTTCACACGATGTCCTTTCGGTTCCTTTCTCTTTCCTCCTGAAGAACGTGTTTTAGAAGCTGTTTCAGCTCAAGTTCATGATCTCACTCCTTGTTTGCCTGAAATCATGGCTCTTTCCGTCTGGCTCTGGAGCGATGACCTAGCTGGGTGTGGGCCCCAGAGGGCAGGGCAGCCCCGCAGCCCGCCCGGCCCGCCCCTCCCGGCCCCCGGACGCCGTGACCACCCTGCCTCACGCGGAGGACGACATGGGAATGCGCTGAAGTCACACATTCCTCACAGCTGCGCAAACTAGCGGGGCCCTATGTGGGAGGCCACGCGGCCCGGGACAGGCTGCGGCCCGTGGGGACAGGCTGCTGCC
>PVKE010031184.1:6503-19296 GCA_004027555.1 Craseonycteris thonglongyai
AAAAAAAAAAAAAAAAAAAAAAAAAAAAATTTAAAAAAAAAAAAAAAATCATTTGGCAAATCTCCTAGAAATTTCTTGATATTATATTATACCCACATCAGCATTTTACCAATGTTTTTTTTTTTAAATGTAAAAAAAAAAGTGTTTCTTGAAGTTTACTGGTGATCAGTGAAAAAAGATAAATTTATATTGTATATTAATAGAACGCCCAAACTGAGGTTGGCCAGAAGTAAACCATTTCTAATTCTTTTTTAAAAAATTAGTTATCGTTCATTTGTACTCATTGGATTCCATTTATGTCCTATCCACAGCCTAAGAGACTATGGGAAAGTAGAAAATGGGTCTACAATCTCCATCGGGAGGATGGTAAATTGTTTTCCATGACATCATTATTAACCTTGACATCTTCATGACACAAGTTTACAATGACTCTTTGAATGCTAGTGTCTTAAATATCTCTGCTACAGATGATAATTTTATCCTCTGCCTTGTCTTGTACTATCTTACCAAACTGTTTCACAAGGCATAATATAGTTCCTAATAAGTTTAAGACCCAATGGCAACATAGTCAACCTCTTCCCAGAACCTTAAAATCATTCCTTACTCTTTTCTTTAAAATGTACCCTTCTTTCCCCCAGTTTTTTCCTGAAACATCTTAGCATTATGATTTTTAGTTAGTCCATGCTTTGGAAAGCAAAAAGCCAAAAGAGAAAAAGTTTGTATTCAAATTCTCATTGTGGTCTTGCCTTAAAAATATTTCCTCAAAAAGTTCTGATCACTTTCTTAAAATAAGAAAAGAAAAGGAAAGAGAAAAATCATAAATTAATATCATAATAATTATCCTACCTCAATGTTTTAATGAAAAAGAAAAAGAAACATCCAAAGACAGAAGGAGGTGGGGAAGCCGGGATGGCTCAGTGGGTTGAGCGCTCACTTTGCAGCGCCGGGGACCGAGGATTGAATCCCGGTCCCGGCCCATGCGGAACCATATGCTGAACTGGGAGCTCCCCCAGTTCAGTTCTCTTGGTGTCTCTCTCTCTCTCTCTCTTTCCTCTGTCAAAATAAATAAAAAATAAATAAATAAAAATTAAAAATATATATATTTATAAAAAAAACAAAGACAGAAGGAAAAGAGAATATATGATAACAGGTTGAGAAAAAAAAAGAAAGCAAGTAATGTTACAGAAATTAAAAAAATGATCTTGTACCACAACCTCAAAATATTCTCTGTATTCTTGACATATGAAGTGGTTGTATTTAAATGTTTACAATAGATGTGTAGCTTTAAAAGACTAAGATACCTAGGAACCCAGACAGTTGAGAAACATATATTTTCATAAACACACACACACTCACCCAATATACATATATGTGCATTCAGTTAAATATATTTGTTAAATATGTAGACAAGACAAGGAATAATTTATTATAAACAATTAATGAAAACTATTGTGTTCTGTTGGAGGTTGTGGATTTAGTTGTTCTAACAAAAATTACCGTATTTTCCGGCGTATAAGACGACCCCCTAATTTTACAGTTAAAACATAGGTTTAGGCCTATATTCGCTGCATAAGACTACCCCCCACTTCCGAGGCTGTAGTCTTATACAGCGAATATAGGCCTAAACCTATGTTTTAACTGTAAAATTAGGGGGTCGTCTTATACGCCCGGTCGTCTTATACGCCAGAAAATACGGTAAAAAAATCTCAGCATAAGCTAATTGTTATATACTGATATTTTTATTTAAGTAATATTCCAGTCTAATTTGACTACCTTAAGAGAACTGTAAGAGGAAATCTTTTATAAGCAACAACTTGTAGAGAAATATTGGTATGTTGTCCCATTTGCACTTATTAAGATTTAATAGTATGTTGACTAATTTCCTCTGATATGATAAAGCACATTATCTAACTTTATCAAAGTTTTACTGTTATAATTATTATAATTAGAAGATTTGTGAAGATTAGTAATTCTTGAGAGCAGAATTTAATATGTAGGAAATGAGCTTGACCAGGTCAAGGGATTTGCAACTAAGAAACTATTACTTTATAATAGGAAATAAGGCAACTTGGTTTGATTTTATAGATAGGATATTAAAATATGAAGGGAGACAACAGTCATATTTCTGTTACTTTAAACACTATAATCATTTAATCAGTTGATAATTTTATAGTCACTGCCTTTATTTATAAACTCTTTGGGGAGTAGAATTTTGACAAAAACACATGATAATAATAATTGTTACCTGAGTTCTATAATATGAATATATCAGTGAATATCAAAAGTCTATCCCCAATAGCTCTTATTCCTTTTAACTCTATCCACTGAATATGGGTCTGCTAAAACTATTGTCTCATGAGTATGCCATAAAGGTTAGCAGGCTGAACATTTGCCTTGCAACCATGAGGTTGGGGAATTAAATAGTGGCTCTGGCCAGTGTGAACCTATATGCTGAACTGTGATGCAACTGGTAACCGCTTGGATAGCATGGCAGGGAAGGTTCTTGCCTCCCATGCAGGAGGCCCCCAGTTTGGTTCCCATCCCTTGGGGTTCGCATTCACCTGTGTGGAATGAAACTATGTCACAACTAATGATGTACAACTATGAAGACTACTCTGGGACCTCCTTTCTCTCTCTCTCTCTCTCTCTCTCTCTCTCTCTCTCTCTCTCTCTCTCTCTCTCTCTCACTCTCCTCTCAAACAATAAACTAAATCTTAAAAACAAAACAAAACAACTATTGTCTAGTGCAGGGGCCCAGAGAACAGAGGGCCCTCCACTAGGTTAGAAACTTTTGATTCCCCTGCTGCCACCTCCATCCCCCCACCCCCACACACACACACAAAATGTCTTGCTTTCTCTAAAGAATAAATGAGAAGCAACTTATACTTCAGCTGGTCAATGACTACTGATACCTCTATGTGGATATTCTCCATGTAAAGTCTCTGAATATTCCAGATGATCACTGTTAGGACCTCAGTGTTACAGTCACTGCTACAGTATGAAATGCTATTGGTTAAAAGGGGCAGGAGGAGTCAAAATATAAAAACCTTTAACAGGTCCTCATCAAGTAGGGCAGCTTCATGGCTTTATTTAGGTAAGCCTTACTTCTTAGGAGTGTAGGAGTAGAGTTAAGGGAAATCTCTGAGTCACCAAATTTTTTCTTCATTTTTTTCCCTGAGGTGTGTGAATTCACCCTCTCAAGAGGCTTCATTAATAGTTAAATCCAGGTCTAAGTACATTTTATGGATTCCCATTTTCCTTGATTTTGCTTTTGAGGAGTCACTACCACCATTTAAATAGAACTCTGGGTGTGAGGTTCCACTCAAAGAAACTTTCGGCAAAAATCCTTCCTCAACAATCTAGGGTGAGGAAGGATAGTTATAAGTTTCCTCTGGCTGTCCCCTATCATGCCTTTGTCTTCCAGACAGTCAGGTCAGAAGAACTAGGGCATTTGTTAATTTGCTTTTTCTTGTCACACTCATTTATAATATGTAACAATTTAAGGCTCTTAAGGACAATAATATAAAAAATTTATTACTCTCTAAGATAATTTTTGATATGTTATTCATACCAATCATATTACTAAATCATACATTATGAGTCTTACAATATATTTAAATAATTTTGTGTTTTGTTTTTATTTATGTGCATTATCTATGAAAAGGAAGTTACTGGTACCAGCAAAAACAAGAAAGACAGATTAATGCAAAATACTAAGAAAGAAATTAAATGAAATGGAGGGATGTAACATGTTAATAGATTGAAACACGAGATCTCATTAAGACATCAATCGTCACATGATCTATAGATTCAACTGCATTCATTGCCTATAAAAAGCCTAGCAGATTTTGTGTGTGGGTGTATTTGTTTTTATAGAAATCAAAGTGTTGATTCTAAGATTTATATAGGAACTCTAAGGAAGTAGAATAGACAAGGCAATATGACATGGAAAAAGATGGTGAACTTAAAATACTGGCTGTAAAACAGTATTGGTAAGAAGAGATAATCAGATAAGTAGAACAAGACAGAGAAAAGAAACATATAATATAGAGTCATCTTGTTTATAGCAATATTATCACTGCTCTTCATTAAAAAATGTGGTCTTTTCAATAAATGGTGTTGAGTTTGATATTAATCTTAAAAAATACACCTTGACTCTTATATCATCCTAGAGACAAAAATTAAATTCAAAATAAATCATAAAAACTAAATGTAAAAGCTGAAGCTAAAAACCTTTAGAAGTAAACAGAAGAATACCTTTGTAGCATTGGTGTAGACAAAGATTTCTTAAACAGAAAACAAAAAGTGTTAACCATAAAAAATATTAAACATTAGACTTCATTTAAATTAAGAATTTCAGTCAGTCCTTACATAGCAGCCATCCATACACAGACTATAAAAATCACTCTTATAAGAAACATTCATACAACAAAGCAAAGAAATGGCTAAAGACCCAAGCACGTACTTCACAAAAAATATCCAAATAACTAGTAAACATATGAAAATGTACTCAACATCATTTGTCATCAGAGAAATTATAAGCAGGTATCAGTACAGAAGAGCTAATATTAAACAGTAGGCAACAAAGAGTGTAGAGTAATTTAAAGCTCATACAGTGTTGGTGGCAGAACATATTTATATAACCATCTTGGAAAGCTATCAATAGCTACTAAAATAATATATATCTATACCAACCTTTTAACTTAGCAATTCCATACCTGGGCATATATCCAAAATAAATGACTGTTGAGCTTATAAAAAAAAAACTTGTATGAGGATGTTTCTCACAGGTATTATTCATAATAACCCAAACCTGGAAATAATCCAAATGCCTTTCAATAATAAATGGAATAAATAAAGCATGTTATATTCACATTATAGAACAGTACACTGTAATAAATGAACAAATACAAATAAAATAATATAAAAACCAGGATGAATCTTATATACTTTATGTTACACAAAATAATCAGACTCAGAAGAATATATACTCATATGATTCTATTTATACAAACTTCAACAACAAACTGATTTACACTTTGGGATATTAAGCAATTATTTCTGGGGGTGAATACTGACTAGGAGGGGCATGATAGAAACTTTGGGATGCTGGAAATATTCTATATTTTGATTTGACTTGTTAACGGCATGGACTCATACATATGTAAAAATTCATTGGGTTGTACAATTAAATTTTTTACATCTCAAAAAGATTTAAAACGGAAAAAATTTGAGTAGGAGTAACAACTCTCAGCACTGAAAGACCAAGTAAACTGTCTTAGGAGAGCCACTGTATTCCCACTTGTTTGTCTCCTTGAATTCTTGCCACTTGGCTACTTGTGCCATCTTGCCTAATAAGTCTGAGATCCAACTCTTGTTCCTCTGCTCTTCCCATGAGTTTTTGATCTGTCACTTGGCTTCCTATCTTCTGATTTCCCCTGTGTATCTTCACCAATAACCTGACCATGGAGACTGAGATCAATCCATTCCACCAAGATTATATCTTCCTCTGGATTTCTGTAGGTTTATTCTTCCCATATGGAAAGTTGTCCACTTTCCTCTTTATTAATCCACACATACCATTGTTTAACACCCTCTAAAATGTAACTGTTAACAGGGTACTCTTTCATGTTTAATATTTTTTTGAATTGCATCTATATTGCATAATGAACACTTTATTTGAATATCCATTTATCACCTTGGCCCACCCTTTCACCTTATTCAGATTTTGTTCAAATGTTTTTGATTATTCCCAAAAACCTTATTTACAATTGCAACACTTCAACTTGCCATCTGCCCTTACGCTATTTTACTTCTTTCTAGTATTCGCTCTCTCTCTTAAACAGACACACACACCCAAACACACACACCAAAACAAAAGAAAATACTCATTAATGACAAAAATTATTACTAGAACAAAACGGGGACTCAGTAAACATTTATTTAATAAAATATACTAGAAAATTCCTAATTTTGTGCAAAACACAAAGTTGTGGTTTATTACTTTGTGTGTTTTAGTTTTTAATGTTTTTTATTTATATATGTCTTGTAGTTACATAGGCTTTAAATGTATTGACTCGTTTGCTGAGGTGTTATTTCACATGTTATATGAATATTTTCTACATATCACTGTTAAGTTATCTGGTAATATTGTCCTTTAATGTATAGTTAATATGTTTGTGAATTAAAATCTATTTATTCCCCTTTTTCAATTTATCAAATTCAATGAAGGTAGTGTGAGAATAAGAACAGTGAAAAGCATATGAGTATTTCTTGCCTGTGCTAAAATAAAAGTGACTTGAAGAAAACCCAAGGTAATACTTATATCAATAATATACTTGAAATCATTAAGGTAAAGGAATCCAGAGAAAGCTAATATTAATATGATATATGGTTGTATACTGAGAGGTAGAATCTCAGGGAACTTAAAGATGGTCTAAAAATCCAGATATGTGTAAAGCATTATTGCAAGTAATAAAACCAAAATCAGAAAATTGTTTTCCCATAAGGTATTTCATCATCTCACATTATTTATTTGTTTTTGTTTTGAATCTCTCAATTTTGCTGGAAAAATATATTTCCTTTGTTTAATTAAGTACCTACTTCGTTACATATTTACAGTCCAAAGCCATTTAAATAATGCTATTTATGACATAATTGAAATTTCTATTATTCAATGAAAAGCAAAGTAAACTCTAACAATTCCAAATAATCAGTACTGCTTAAACAACTCAGGATTAGTCTAGTTATAAATAAGCTGAAACAATTTAGTTTAGAATCGAGAACTGCTTAGTTTCTTAAAGATCTCCAAACCCTAATACAAATGAACAGTTTTGTATATAAAAACTAATAGGGTAGAAATTATTAGCATGACCTTCAGTATTTCCATAGGCTTCTTAAAAAAAGAAAAAGGATACATTGATATATGCTATTGTAGCTAACATTTTTAGTAGCACCGGTATCTTTAAATTGTATTGATAGTTTTAATTTAAATTAAACTCATTGTTATCAGTCCCTGCAGATGTGTGAAAAGTTTACTGTCTGAATGGCACCATAAAGTGAAACTGAATAATGCAACAATAAAAATGAAGGCAGGTTAATTAAAATGAAATCTATGAAGACTTCTCTAGGAGAGACATTCTATTTAGTATTGTAAGTCCAATCCTTCCCTCTTTCTCCTTTGCCTCATTTTCAAATTCTAAAGCTTACAATTTGAAATAAAACTTTATAATAAATTCAAGTAAAGAATTGCATTTCAAAATATACCAATGCTTGTAAGCTTTTTAAAAAAATTCTATTTATCCTTTTTTCTGTTTTAAGGAAGTGCATTTCAATCATTCCTAACAGTATATTATAAAGGCAAGCAATCAGCCTAGCCATGCTGAAAAGCAAAATGAATTTGCCCCAAACAGAAGCAGAGTAGCTAGGAATGAAATATTTTGTTATTTAAATTGCAAATGTTATTTTTTATCAATGTGCCTAATATTGTTTTGGCAGCTTTGAATAAATGATGAAACTAGCATCTTTTTCTCACGACTGTTATCAACAATTTCGACAGTGTAATTAATTTCTCCTACATGCGTGACGGTTTTTTTCTAAAGTTTTGGCCGTTTTTTTTGTTTGTTTGTTTTGTTTTTTTAATATTCAGAGTTTTTACTTAGTGATAAAACTGATAATTCCATAAAAAGATAGTATCCACTGGGTAGGATGGGGAAGTTACAAGCAAGATTAGTGCCCGAAAAATAATGACTTTTAACGTAGAGTATTCATAAACATGCCATTTTCTACCATTTCCTTCATTTTATGCCAAAAGTTTGAGCTCATATTGAGTACATCAGCTTCTTTAAAAGATGATTAACAAATATTGTAATTTTTGAAGTAACTTCTAAAAGAAACTGTTATTAAATGTTTTCAGGCTGTTTGTAATCTGGACCCCCTTATATTTAGCCCTTTTGACTATGATAGGAGACTCCAATTTAGGTTTTCCCAAACACAATATGCCATAAATATGTCCTTCATTATCATTCAAACTAAGTAGTACAGATTGAGATGAGTTTGGTTGAAGCTATTCCTAGATTTTTATTAGGTAAATAATGTTGAATTCATGTGCCGTGTCCTTGTAAGACTGATTATTTCCATTGTCACTTTGCTGCTTCTTTTTTTTTAATTTTAATATTTCAATTACAGTTGACATTTAATAATATAATAATTTTTGGTGTATAGCATAGGACTAGACATGTATATAACTTATGAAGTGATCTTTCCAGATAAATCTAGTACCCACCTGACAGTATACATATTTATTACAATGTTATTGACTCCCTATGCTACACTTTAAATCCCTCTATTTTTTGTACTTCTTATTTGTGCTTCTTAATCCCTTCAGCTTTTCCACACAGCTGCCCATCTTCTTGTTAGGGAGAGATATTTCTCAGGGAATGGCCCTCTGCTTACTAATTCTATCCACAGCCCCTCAGGATAAATTATGACAGAGACTACTTAAACGCTGAAGATCTCATTAGTGAGAGAGCCAACCTCCAGTTTCTGGGAAGATATTCTTGAACAGAGAAAAGACCTCTCTCTCCTTCCATATGAGAGATTCTCCTGTCACTGAGAGGCTAGGGCTAGCCTGGGCCATTTATTTCTCCTCGAGTTTCCCCACATGGGGTAGCTAGAACTGGACAGTTCAGGCTGAAGAAAGCAAGCAGCTTGGTTGGGCTGGTTAACTACAGATTATAGAGCAAATGCTTTGTGTCTAGCTCTGACCACAATCCCTGGACCTTGAAACCATCTTATTAAGTGAAATAAGTCAGACTGAAAGAATCAAGAAACATATGACTTCACTTATAAGTGGAATACAAAACTGAAAGTAACAAAGTAGCAGAAACTTATGGACACAGTCAACAGTTTGGTGGTTACCTGAGAGTAAACAGAAAGTTTAGGGGGGAAAGAGGGGAGAGTTGGGAGGGATCATCAAATATATGGTGATGGAAGGAGAGCTGATTCTGGGTGGTGAGCACATAATGCAATACATAGATGATGTAATATAGAGTCACACACCTGGAAACTATGTAATTGTTACCTACCAATGTCATCCCAATAAATCTAACAATAAATAAATAAATAAAAGAGTGAGAGAGCTAGAGCAAGAAAGAGAAAGAGAAAATACAGCAGGAAGTAAGTCAGAATTAACCCTCTGGCTGATCTGCTGCTGGAAATAAAATCTGATGACTTGGCAAAAAAAAAAAAAGATAATTTAACAAGTTTAACTACTTATAAAACATCACATTATGTGTTTGTTTGTTTTGGGTTTTGTTGTTGTTTCTCTTCTGTACGTCTTCCAGAAATCTTCTGGTGTGCCTAGATTCTCACACCAGGACTCCAGTCTATGTAGAGGCTCCAGAGGACTGGCGTCCCATTTCACTTAGACATTCCAGAAAAATGACAATTGACTTTTTTGTAACAGCTTATTAAAAATACGTCCATAGACCATACTTTCACCACATTTGTGATATATGTTCTTACTTATTTATGTAACTGTGTCAATATTTTTGTGGCAAGGTAGGATACCATCTAAAACAGAGTTATAAGCAAATATTTGCCAGACTGGTTTCACTGAAAAAAAGGTATCAGTATTCACTAATTTTGCTAATTATACTAGTGCTAGCCAAAACTGATCTTTGTAAAAATATTCATGACTACCTGACTCCTGGCTCTCTCCATCTTTGGCTCTTGTATAATAATCTTAATAAGGCCAATTCAGCCGGCATTAATTTTATGTGCTTTGTGACTTTTTTTCAGTAATGTATTAGCTGCTATTTATATTGAAATTGTCATTTTCTTTGTGTTTTAGTTTACATCTTTACCTTCAGTGGAAGATAAAACCATGCCTCTATTGAAAACAAATATAATACAGAACATGATATCTGGATGAAATATAAATTTTCTAGTCTTTAAGCCCTTCTTATTTTCCCAGTCATAGAGCTATTGATGGGAGAAACAGGACCCTGGTTCTTTTCAATTTAGTCTAAGTTGACTTTTCAGGAAATATTTTTACTGTGTTTCCCTGACAGGACAGGCTGTTCGTAAACAAATTTATAAAAGAAAGTTTCCCTCACACCGGCCTTAGTAGCAAGGTTTTAACAAGATTTGCTGAATACTCCATGAAAATAGATTTAAGAAGGTCAACAAACAGACAATATTTTATTGCATATTGTATGGAATTTTATTGCATCAGTTATTTGGTTTCTATATGCTAACCTTTCAAAAATTCTGTAAAGTATTTTTTTTAAACCACAAATTTAGAGATAATAGAATCTCAAAAAGTTCTGTATAATTTTTATTTATCATGAAATCCAAGATATTCTCTGATTAGCATGGCTTTCTAAACATAACTCAAGGACATGGTAAAAAGTTCTTGACATTTTTATATGAGTTATTCTTCATTTTCCAGTCATTTATGAAAAATAATTTTAACATAATCATAATCATATATATATATATATATTCCATATTCAGATGTGTTTACAAGTAAACTATTTGTTTCCAAGAATTTTTTAGCATATATTTAAATATTTTATTCACCCTATTCCTTCTACTTGATCATTAAGTCAACCATTCATTCAACTGGCAAACATTCACTACAATATTCACTAAAAGAATGTATTATATATAATCATTGTACCAGAAATTAGATATTTTGCTAAGCAAAACAAATATGTACTTTGCCTTCAGTTCAATGAGGAAGCAAGGCATTAATGGAGAAATTACACCAATATATAAATTCTAACAATGATCGGTTCTATAAATCAAAATATATTAGTAATTACGAAACTTTCCAAGAGATATATATCATCTCTGTAGGGGTGGGCCATTAGGCATTGGGAGAGTCCTGATGTATTGTTTCAAGGAGTTGCACAGACATTCAGTTACTAAATGAGAAGGGTATTTTAAGCAGAGGAAATAGTATGTGCACATGTCCTGAAGTAAGTGGCCACATAATTTCTGAAGAAACTGAAATACACCCAGTTTAGATGAAAGATAGACAGAAAAAGAAAAAGTGGTACAAGAAGAGGAAGTGAGTTTGACAGGGGCCAGATTACATAACATGTTAAAGACCATATTAAGGACGCTAGGGTGCATCATAAAATAATAGAGTCACTCAAAAATGTCAAGTTGAGAAGAAGGTACCATATAGAATTGCACTGTGAAAAGATCATGGCAACTACATTATGGAAATTGGATTGGGAGCAAACTAAGAGTAGATGTGGAAAAATACAATGAAGGACTTCCATCAATAATCCAGATGAAAAAGTAAAGACTAAAGTATTATCCAGAAGGGAAAAGGAAAAGTGAAATATAGAGATTAGATATGAGGAGACAAGAATAATATTTTAAGGATGCTTCTGATTTCCAGCTTGAGAAACCACTCAGATGATGTGGCTACATTCTAAGATATGGTATAAAGAAAAACAATCATTTAGCCTTGGAGATTCCATTGAAACACACAAGTGGAGAAGAAACAAAATGTTTATAAGTCTTAGATCTCAGAAGAGCGATCTGGGCTAAAGATAGAACTAGAATCATCAGTGTATAACAAAAATTTAAAAAAAGAAATAAAACCAAGGTCCAAGATTGGAGGGATGCTAATTCTCCAAAGCTGGATAAGGGAGGATGGTTACTCAGTATTGTCAAATTTTTCTCAAATATTTCTCGAATTTGTCTTGTCTTCACTCTCACTTTGGCTACTCTAGTTTACGATGTTATTACCTCTACCAAGATAATGCCAATGTCTCCTAACATTCCTATTTTAGGCATCCATCCCATGTTTCACAAGGTCAATGTCAGCACATCCGCCTGAAATTTTTGTGTATTTCTTAATTTCTAAAGAATAAAGAGCAGTGCCCAGGTTCAGCATCCAAAACCATTTCTTTAATATGAGACCCTTGAATATGTCTCAGCATGTATTTCTTGTCACCGGTCTGTTCAAATTTCTGGGTACAGAAGTGAATTATCACAGTGACAGCTCACATGGTAGACACTGTTAGTAGATCTATGTCCTCATAAATTCTCAGCAAAGACTTATTAAATAAATGTGTGATTCTGTAGTTGCCTCCTCAAAAGTATAGAGTTCAAAACACTACTGTTAATTTCTCAAAAGCATTGACTCACTTCTCAAGCACTACTGTCTGTCAGCTGAGTATAAGAGGGAAATGGAAGTTTTCAAACTCTTGTTTAGTACAAGAATGCAACCTAAAACACATGTAGTCAGAAATTCATTAAATATATAATACTTTATTATTTTAAAGTCCAGAATTCTCTAATGCAGATAAAGTAGTAGCATTATCAAAGAGATGCTTTTTTTTTTTTTAAGCATCTTTTATATCTTGAGTATTGAACACTCTAGTCTTTTTTGGTAAACTGGAGTGAAGAAAGTGCAAAGATATGCAATCAGACCCTATAAGGACATATTCCTTTAGTCCCAGTGCTAAATGAGAAGGATTTAAAAAATGGCAACTGTTGTCAAAAGCATGTGTGTTTTTACTGCATAGAGGAAACAAAGCCTAGAGGGTCATTTCCTTATTAAAAACATCATTCAAAAAATGTATTAATGTCTTTGTAGGTGTCCTCCAGGTGAAAAATTAGCTGCAAATACAGATATAGTTTACTTTTAAAAGATGCCTCTTCTTCTAAGTTGATCAAAGTTAAATCAAATATAGATGAAACTCATTGTTGTCATCGAGTTCCCTAGCAACTTAAGACCCCAGATTTCTGTTTCAGAATGCATTCCCAG
>PVKE010031185.1:0-19192 GCA_004027555.1 Craseonycteris thonglongyai
GCCGGGGGCTTTACCTTGGAGAGAAACATGCTGATGGGTCGTTGTTGTCTTTGTTTTTTCTTTTCCTTCAAAATTCCCCTGTACAAGGACGTAACCCCGTCAACGCGATGGCTGAACTCAACAGCTCGAACCCTATTTTCGCCAATGTCTTGTGCAAATTGTTGCATCGCTCTTGCCATGTTGCACCATTGTTGCAGATTCTCCAGGGTAAGGCCACGCTTTTCAGTTTCTTCTTCGTCTTCCTCTTTGTTTTCTTCCTCACTTGCAGACTTTGTCCTCTCAAGGAGGTCTTCATCGGTCTCTCATGGGTCGATGTCGCACCGGAAACCAATCCCGCGCCTTTATGAGAGCCCGTGGGATGTGCTCTGAGTCAGCTCATCTCTTTGTTTGACATGCAGGGATCCTTCTCTCTCTGGCGCATCCACATGAAACAACGCTCCTTTCCGCCATGTGGCTGCCGACAGGGTTGTATTTTTTCATGAATATTTTGGAAAAACCCGCGAAGCACTGAAGCCGCAAACCATGAAGCGCGAAGTGGCGAGGGAACACTGTATATACATTATGTATTATAGAATTGTACACTTGAAACCTATAAAATTTTACTAACAAATGTCACCCCAATAATCATACATTTAATAAAAATAAACAGAAGGGATTTTGCATTTTTCTCATGGACACTTATAGCTTTCAGGATCTGGAACAATTCTTATATCTGGTAATATCTCTTACAGCTATAATTTCTAGTACTGATATTAAAAAAAAAAGGCTGTATTGATTCCTCTTTCTTTATGAAGTCAAAAGTCACTGAAATCATCTCCTGAGTCTTGTCACAAATTTCTCAGATCTTGTAAATCTTTCTGATATATATCTTGGACCTATAAATATTTTTCTGTCTCCCACTTAACGTTGTTTCTAAAAACAGTAGGCTCAGCTAGTAGAAGGCAATAATTATCTTCTGCATTAGTTAGTGCTAATAGGCCAGTGCTGCTTTATTTTCAATACTAGAATTAATATCCCGTTGTAATTACTTATAGTTCTTGTAGTGCTCATACTGCTATTTTGGTTCTTTTTATCTGCTTCTTCTTAAAAAAAAACCTTTTCCTGATCTTACGATATTTATTCCCCAAAATATTTGTCTATTTAAAATAATATTTAAGTAATTTGTATTTGGTACCAAGAGTTAAATTCTAGGAAACTTCTTGCATCTGTCTCTTTATTAAATCAGATAACCATCTTTCACAGAGCTTACATTTCTATGCTTATTCTTAAGTATTTCCAGTAGAATACTAGTATTCAAAGCCATATTTCTACCAAGCTTGGAATCAGTTTCTCATGATCCTTCTTAACAACATTTCTACCTTCTTGCCAATTAAATGAGACTGCAGAACAGCAAATAAGATCAACCAAAGCCTAGGTGTCATTTATTTGTTAGTAGGAAGCAAACATCACCAAGCTGGCATAAATTTTACTTTACTCTTTTCAAGAAGGAGTACACCTGTCTCTCTATTTTGTCTGGGACTCACTTCCAGCTGGTTAGTGCAGTAACATGTGCAGATATCTTCGTAAGCAATTGGATTCATCTGTGATCAAGCTCGTGTTGGTACACAGCCAGCTCAGCTAACACTCCCAAAATAAAGGAATTTCAGGTTTGGCTTATATGCTAAATAAAATAGTCCTGGAAGTTTTGTGTAAACCTCACATTTTATTAGTTTCCAGTTGAATTACCAATATTTTGCTTGGCTGTCCCCAGTGTTTTATAATGTATTAAATGTGCTATATAATCTGTTTATGTTATAAAAATTCTTATTATGAATACATATTAAAATCTTCTGCTATTGTCCAAACATATTTATTACAACTTGTCTAAAACTCTGAGGTGAATACTTCTAAGAGAAAACATTTTTTACCAGTCCAGGAATATTTCTGGTTGTAAAGCTAGTTTTAAATATAGCTAAAACTAATATTCACAGATAAAAATTTTAAAGAGGAATCCTTTACAAACTTCACTTCACACTATAAACATAGATAAATAGATATATAGAGAAACAGATAGACAGACATATAAATTCAGGAATATGCTATTTATATAATTCTTTAAATATCAAGCATATTTGGTAATGAAAATTGTGAAGTTAATGGTTGAAGACAATCTTAATTTTATCAACAATAGGATAAATGCAAATAAAGATGAGATACACAACTTATTTTTTTAATCCATTAGGATGAGATAATAATATATTTATTGTCTATGTGATTATAAATGGTTGCAACTTCGTCATGAAAAAAATTGTCATTTTCTTTAATGTTGAAAATTATAAGTTATACAGAAAGTCTTGCATGTGTGAATGAGGAAAATATCTAAAATATTTATAATGATACCTAATGCTTTTGAAGTAAGCATACAAAAAAAATGTGCACAACTCAATTTATAGCTCAAGGGATTATGGAAACATGATCAGATCTTTGAAACTGCAATTGTCAAGAAATAGAATTAGCAAGTCAGAAGACCCCTCCTGCCCTCTTCCAATCCCTCCCCCTTCTCTCCTCCGTAAAGTTAAACATTATTCTGAGAACTGATGATCACTTCACTTTTCTTCTTTTTGAACTTTAATTACATGGCACAAATGTTCTTCTATTTGCTTTATTTCTTTCAACCTTATATCTGTCTCACTCTTATATATAACTCTAATATATTCATTTTCATTACTACAGGAGAAGCCGGAATGGCTTAGTGGGTTGAGCGCTAGTCTTGCAGCTCTGGAGTCCAAGGATTGTATCCTGGCCCCGGCCCGTGTGGAACCACATGCTGAGCTGGGTTGTGCTTCCCATGTGAGAGGCCCCTGGTTCAGCTACCACCCAAGGCATGCCCTCCATGTAGAAGGCCCCCAACTCATGGGGGGGTGCCTCCCATGCCGGAGGCCTCCAGCCCAATTCCTACCCTGCTCAGCCCTGTACCCACCTGTGGAAAGAAACTGTATGGAAACTAATGATGTACAACTATGAAGACTGCTCTGGGTCCTCTCCCTTCTCTCTGTCTGTCTGTCTGCCTGTCTCTCTCTGCTAAAAACACTTTTATTACTACATAGTACATCATTGTATGAATATATCAATCTTATATGCATATTTTTCTGTTGATATAGGTTTGGACTGTAGTATTTATTATAAATAGTGACCACTATACTTTTTCTGCATGTCTTATGTTGGACATTGGTACACATTTCTCTTATATATGAAACCAGGAGAGGTATTTTTGCTAAGACACATGTATACTGATCTTTTCTTAATACTTACAAAATGGATATCCCAAATTACACTATTTTTTTAAATATATGTAATTACAAATTACTCCGCATTCTTTTTTTCTTTAAGATTTATTTTTATTGTTTTTGACAGAGACAGAGAGAAGGGGGAGGGCCCTGAACAGTCTCCATAGTTGTACATCATTGGTTTTTCCACATAGTTTCATTCCACAGGTGGGCACGGGGCTGCACAGGGCAGGAACTGGGCCGGGGTCTTCACCCTGGTGAGACCTGAACTGGGGGCACTCCCCATTTCAGCATATGGGTCCCCACGGGCCAGGGCCGGGATTCAATCCTCAGTCCCCGGGGCTGCAAAGTGAGCGCTTAACCCACTGAGCCATCCCTGCTTCCCCTGCATTCTTGAAAACGTGGTAAATTTTAGAAATTAATTTGTCATTCTGGTAGGCACTAGTAGTATCTTATTGTGGGTCAGACTTACATTTGAATTGATTTCTTATAGTTTGGATACATTTTTATGTGTTTGTTTGCCATTTGGATAATTATTGTGATATGTCCCAGTATTTCAATTTTTTTATTTTTATACATTTCTTTTTATAATTAATTAGTAGAATTATTTATATGCCCTATTTAGAAGACTTACGATGGATATATAAATCATAAATATTTTCTCATATTTTATCCTCTTTAATTATCCTAAATATTTTTTTAAAAGACCTTAATTTTAATGAAATCTAATTTATTAAACATTTATTTTTTGGTAAAGTGCCATAGTCTCCAATTTAAAAATTGTTTGCGAACCCCAAAATTTTCCCTTGTTATCTTCTAGAAATTTTACTTCTTTTTTTGTGTGAGAAAAATAGTTCTTTGTTTAAGGTAGCTAGTGAAGTTATATCGCTTAATCCATGTTGACATTCATATTAACTTAAAGTTAAACAAATTTTGGCTATATAAAAAATAGAAACACAGTGAAGGGTATACATAATCTCTATACATGATCTTTCTGCATTATTATCACATATGTGTTTGAATTTATTATTATCTTGAAATGTTAGGTAAAAAAATAATAAAATTAATATCAGACAAAAAGACTTCATTAATAAAAGACATTGAGAGATATTTGAGGGCTTCACTTTTTATAATAAGAAAAGCTTAAGTTTATAAAGACTTGCAGCATTCACTTTCAGAATGTGAATAAAAAGTAGCATATTTGAAGAATGGAATAGTATACGACAGTAAAATAAAGATGGTAGGAAGTTGCAGCAGTATGGTTGGATTTCAAGAACAAAATAGTGGATAAATAAAATAACTCTCAGAAAGATATATATTGTTCATACTCATATACCTAATTGTATAAGCAGGCGCAGATATGTGATAACACTCTTGAGAAAAAAAAAGGGGTATCGTGACCATTGAATACAAGATAGTGTTGATCACCTGGCACATTAAGGGAGGAGTAGATAGGTGCCTATAAGTTACTGGCCATATTTAATTCCTGTATTGAACAGTATATAAATGTATGAATGAATTATAAATAATTAAAAGCTTGTATATATATTTTTGCTTCAAATGATAAATTTTAATTAAATTTACTACATATACTTTAAAATAATTATTTAAAGAAATACATTTATTAATACAACATCAAGTCTGGCAATTGTTCATTAATTCATTCAAGTTTTATACATTTTATGTTCTCCATTGGTCATTGTACATTGATTATTCTCAGGACTAAATATTTAACCACAGTAAAAATTACTGAACCACTAAAAATAACATTTCTTTTTCATTAAGTTACTAAGATAGCCTCTAAGTTGGCAATATTTCTTCTAATATGCATAGATCTTTATTCTAAGTAACTCAATGTAAATTCATGTATCTGCATACAAATACCATTTTTAGGATAGAGAATCATTAATGTATATTAGGCACATATCTAAAAAATATATGAATTGAATTTATAGGAAGATGTATTGCTATGAATCTTCAGTGAATAATTTATTGAGAACTATATAATTTCCTGTTTTATTGTATCTTAGAACTCTAGTTTAAAAAATTAAATATATATAGCTTTTCAATAATAATTTGTAAATAAGAGTGATGTATGTAGGCTTTATGTTTACATCTTAATAATTATTTCTGCATTTATTATTTAAGTACATTAAATTAATTTCAGTGAATTTTCAAACTATATCAATAATTTCCAAACAAGGATAGTGAAAAATTTTAAATTGTTTTTATGTTATTAAAGCAGAAAGAAAAAATACTCAATATCACAAAGAATTTTATTATTAGAAAACAAGGCTTTATGTTACAAAAATACTGTGAGCTTAGCAGCTCTGAGTACTGCTGTATAAAATGCAATAAACCTGTAATTCTAATATTGGGGCTTCTCATATACCTTAATATATATTTTATTTATTTATTTATTTTGACAGAGGAAAGAGAGAGAGAGAGATACAGAGACAGAGAGAGAACTGAACTGGGGGAGCTCCCAGCTCAGCATATGGTTCCTCACGGGCCGGGGCCAGGATTCGATCCTCGGTCCCCAGCGCTGCAAAGTGAGCACCTAACCCACTGAGCCATCCCGGCTTCCCCTCATATACCTTAAGATGTACAAATCTACTGAACACAAGATGAAATGTAGAAATTATACACAAAGAAATAATAAATTTTACTGTATTAAAATTAAAACTTTGATATAAAAAAAGACTGTAAAACTAGTAACATGATAAGTCAACATTTAGGAAAAAACGTGCTACATAAAACTGAATAAAAATAATATACAGAAAAGAGAAAGATCTTTTACAAATCCAAACAAAACCAATCAAAATAAATCAAAATTTCAACATGACAAAGAGCTAAAGATGTGAACAAATAATTTATCAAGGAGAAAAATGGCTAAAAATATTAAAAAGATATTTTACCTCACTACAGATTAAGGAGTAAAAATTAAAACTGCAATGAGATACATTTTCACATTCATCAGAATGATATGATTTGACTAAGAAAAGAGCAAGACAGAAATAGAACAATTGTAAGAAGGGAGGGATGGATTGAAGAATGAAGTAAGCAATGAAAGAAGGAAATGATATTACCAGGTATTGGTGAGGTAGTGAAAAGTTGGAACTCCATATTGTCAATTAGTTTGTTCATTGATATGTCAGTTTGGAGAGCAATTAGGCAAATTTAGGAAGAATGACAATGCACATATTTTTAATTCCAAGAATTGGACTTCTGAATATGTATTTCAGAAAGATTCACATAATTGCACACAAAAAGTTTTAATAGCAAAATATTGAAAAATGCAACTTTATGAAGAGTATAATAAACAAATGCTTTGAGATTTATACTTACAGTACAATAATGCATGGCGTTAAAAATGAATAAAACCAGTGTTGCACAGGTGAACTCTAATAAATCTCACACATAACTGAGTTAAAACCATAAATTACAGATGGCTATAGACTTAGAGTAATAAAATATAATTTATATATAGTTTTCATCATGTGAAACTATATATATGTATGTTGTGCATATATATATATATATATATATACACACACACATATATATATATATATGCACAACGCACATATAATCATTTTACACATATTCTCTAACTATAATTGTTTGGAACCTATAATTGTTACATTTTAAATGTGGAACAATATATTTTTTATGAATTAAAAATGTTATAAAAATAATTATATCCCGTAGGTATAAATCAAAATAATAAAAAAAATATGATGTTTTAATAATTTCTTCCAGTACTTCATGTGAAATTTGGCAGAAAATAAGATTGTAGTTTGATCTATTACATTTTGGTTCAATAATTTTGAAAGCAAGGAAATGTTATGAGGTAGTTTAGTGATTATTTCCTTTCCAGAAAGAAATAAATGGATCTAATACTAAATTCAAAGATTTTTAAAGGTAGTGAACTTTCACATGTTTTTATAACAGCATTTAATTTGAAAGATAGCTAATCCTATATTGGTTATTTAGCACAATTACTAGAATGTCATTAAGGAACTCTATTAGGGGTTTTGGATTTCTATAATTGAGTTAAATCTTGTTAAGCTACTTAATATTTGCCACCTGCTAAATCATTTACTGTATCATATTAGTCACTGCCAATGTTAATAGTTTTTCTAAGAGACACTTGTTAGATGAGACATTTTCATGCTAAGGACATAGTTCTAAGTAAACTCAGCATTTAGAAAGGCTCTAAAGTCTTTCTTAGTAACACATACAGGTAACAGTCCACATAACTTAAGGTTTTAAATCTAATTTAATATGCCAGTAATGTAAAAGGACGTTTTTAGGTGCCTACTATGTTAAATGCAATTATAAAATCTTAGCATTAGAGAAAAACATCATGAATTTGAGGGTTTTATTTTCCTACATCTTATTTTAATATCTGAGAAGCTGAAAGCAATGTTTAAGAATAATGTCATCCTCAATAATCATAGAAGACATATACAAAAATTTTCTTTGTCTCAGTTTGTTATTTACAGTTGGCTATTCTCCCAGTTTAGCATAGAGAAAATCTATTAATTCTCATTTGTGAAATGCTGAACATGTACAATATGAAACATTAAAATTAGGTACTTTCATAATGACACTAATAATTATAAGTGAACATGTTTGTTTTGTGGTTCATCAGCCACCTTAAATCCTGAAGACAAAATTTATGGATAGATACTTGAAAGTATTACCAAGCAGAACATGTCATTAATTATAACTCTCCTATGATAATTACCTGAACCCCTCCCCAAGACAGAACTTTTCACAAAAGTTATTTATGGTTCATACCACCCCCTACTCCTCCATACCCCTGCCTTTGTAGATGCACAAAAACTAAATAAACTCAAAAAAATTACATTTGACTAGGAAGGATTGTTAAGGATTTTTTTCTTATGGTAGGGGCTCTTAAACAGAACTTTGATCAGCAACATGTTCTCAGAGATTACTCAAACTGGTGCTAACATTTATACTTCATGTTGGTACTGCCAGAAATAATGGAACCATGACTACGTTCACTTACAGGGCAGATATGTCAGTACTATAATATTAGGTTTCTACCTTCAACACTATATGAATAGTCAACTAATATGTCTTCTTTGCTGCCATGCCCAGTTCTCTGACATGACAAATCTCACCTGGATGCCCACAACATACTAAAAACTTCCAATGAGAACTTGATAGAAGAATTTCTATTATTTCTTTGGAAATATGATTCTCTCTAATTCCTAGTCAACTGGGTAAAGTATATGTTACAGTGTAGGTATTGAAACCATCCTTCTCATCTTAAAACCAACTTAGTTCCATCCATTAATATATTACTGAGATGCATTCTATTTATTTTCAAGTGTGTCTATTCAAAATAAATTCACATATATATTTAATTTTTGAAATAAAATATTTTTTCAGCTAATTGTACAGTAGTTTCTGAAACAGTAATAGTCTAGTTTTTTGTTTGTTTTTGCCTTGATTAGATAAAAAGCATCACATTGTCCATTCTTCAGTGTATTTTGTCATGGTAAACCTTGAATATTACACAAAAATGATTCTACCAGTGAGAAAATAGCCATAAAAATGATTTATGTTCAAGTAAGGAAATATGCACTCTAGTCAGGTAAAAACATGTCTTAATAAAATATTCTTAATTTACATTAAATGAAAAGCATAACTTTCTCCAGAGTGTGGTATAATATTATATATATTTTAAAAATCTGAAAACTAAACACAAAGATGTACACATGGTTGACTCAACACTTTACCAGGATATCTTATCAGCATGACAAAATTAATATTCTAAACACAAATTATTTTTTCTTCCCACCACATTCACACCTTTTGCTTCTTCCTTCATTCCCCATCTATTTAAAAAAAAAATTCTTCAAGTTACTCAAGTTAAAAACTTTGGTAGTTACATTTTTTACTCCTTTCTGTCATATATGAATTCCAATCCTCTAAAAAAAATTGTCAACTCCTCTTTTGAATGTATCAAGAAAGCAAATTCTTTTCACCTCTTGTACCTATATTCTGACCTCATATTCTCTTCCATAGATTATTCAAATAATCTCATAAGTGATATCTCAGGTTTTATACTTGCTGCCCCATCACCTTCTCTTCATACAACAGCCAGACATTCTTTTAAAACTGCAACTCAGAATGGACATCTTAACTTCATTCCTCATCTCATGTAATAAAACCCCAAAATATCATGATGGCCCATATTGTCCTTTATGATTCATTAAGATAGTCTGTGGCTATATTTACAATATCATCTCTTTCACGCTCCACCTTGATTACTCTGTTAAATTTTGCTGGCTCCCTCATTATTCCTTGAAAATGCCTTACCTAAAACATCCCTGTATTAGGGGTTAAACAATTTTTATTTGCTCTATGATATTCTTTTCCTTACATATTCATAAGACATTCTACTTACTCCCCAAGGAAGAATCTCTATTTAGAGGTTTCAGTATTTGAGATACTTCCAAGACTGCCTTATATAAAATAGTACAGCTCTTTTCACATTTTTCACAATCAATCATTAATTTTGTTCTTTATAAAACAACACTAGCAGACATTTTTACTTTTATACAATTATTTGTTTAAAATCTGTCTCTCTATGAACACTAGTATGTTGATTTGAGGAGAGGAGAAACTTTTTACTTTCTTCACTGCTCTATTCCTATCACTTAATTCCTGGCATATAACAAGTAGCAATCTGTTGGTTGAATGGTAGCAACTGGTACGATATGGTACATGATTTATAAAGTGTTCATTATTATTAACAAATTTCTGGAGTACTTCTCAAGTTGTAGAATATTTTTAGAGGGACAATATTGAGTATTCCTATTCATGAATGTGGAATGTCTCTCCATTTATTTAGTTCTTTGATTTTGATCATGAGTTTTGTCATTTTCCTCATGTAATACTTTTACATATTTTGTTAGGTATTGACCTAAGTATCTTATTTGGGGAAATGCTAATGCAAATTATACTTTGTTTTAAATTTCTAATTTATTTATTTATTGCTGGTATATAACAAAGTGTTTGAATTTTTTTAAACTTTGTATCCTGCAAAGTTGTTATATGCAGTTCTTAGATCTGAAGTTTTTTAATTTTTGTTTTGTTTTGTTGTGTTGTTTGTTTTCTTTTTGTCTAATCTTTCATGTTTTCTTCATAGACAATCGTGTAATTTTTGTCCAAAGATAGTTGTATTTCTTTCTAATATGCATACCTTTTGTTTCCTTTTCTTATTTTATTGAATCAGATAGAATTTCTAGTGCAATGCTGAAATAGATGAGATTTGCTCTTCATTTCCTCCTTTCTTAAGGAGGAAACCTGGATTCTTGATTTTAGAAATTTCTTCTTTTCTAATATATGCATTTGATGCTGTAAATTTCCCTCTAAGCATGCTTCAACTGTATCTCATAAAGTTTGACAAGTTGTATTTTATTTTCATTTAATTAAAAATATTTTAAGTTTTCTTTTGAGATTTCTTCTTCCACTCTTGTCTCATTTAGGGAGATATAGCTTAATCTCTATACATTATTAAATTTTCCTGTTGTCTTTCCCTTTCTGATTTCCAGTTTAATTCCACTGTGATCTAAGAGCAGACATTATATTATTCCTATTATTTTATATTTGTTAATGTGTGTTTTATGGCCCAGAATGTGGGCTACATTGGTCAATGTCCCATATTAGTTTGAGAAAAAGGTGTATTCTGCCAATGTTGGATGAAATATTTTATAGATGTTTACTATATCCAGTTAATTGTTGATTGAATTAAACTATATTCTCATTGATTTTCTGCCTCATGGAATTGTCAGGTTTTGATAGAGGTATGTTGAAGTCTCCAACTGTGATCATGAATTCATCGATTTCCCCGCAAATTTTTTGCCGCACATAGTTTAATGCTCTGTTGTGTGCTTAAACAATTTAAATGTAAAAGCAAATAATCACTATGACACTAAATATATGTTTCCTATTATTTTCTATATACCATAACACCAAGAATATTTCTACTATACTTATAATACTGTGTGTTTCAAATACATTTATTTTTTGGGCGATAGTCAAAGGGCTTTCTACCTGCTATGCACATTTATCAAAAAGTTCCTGTAATACAAATCATCTTGTTATACATTTTAATAAACTGAAATTTGATTAATATGTAAGTACAAGAGAAGCTGGCAGAGACTGTATAGATATTAAAATAGTTTTATCTGGGGAAGCTGGGATGGCTCAGTGGGTTAAGTGCTCACTTTGCAGAGCCAGGGACCGAGGATCGAATCCCGACCTGGCCCGTGCGGACCCATATGCTAAACTGGGGCGTTCCCCCAGTTCAGTTATCTCTCTGTCTCTGTATCTCTCTCTCTCTCTCTCTCTGTCAAAAACAATAAAATAAATAAATCTTTAAAATAGTTTTATCTTTAAAGGTTTATTATTAAAAATGCAAACATATACCTGAATATTTAACAATATTTTAGTACTTAAGACTAAATTTAATATAATGACTAAAAATAAATAAATAAATAAATAAATAAACAAAATAATGACTAAAGTATGTATGTGGGCTTATGCTTATACATGCATTGATTTTTTCTTTTAGAATAAATATTATTTTAGTGTGAAAATTAATATAAGGAGTCATTACAAAAACCTAACAATTATAAGTGCTATTTAAAATTATTAAAATTTATTCCATTACTTATTTTAACACTGTTTCCCATCTACTATGCTCATTTTAAGTGCTGTTGTGAAAGCTCAGAAATGTCAAAATTCCTGACCCCATGGTATTTACATTATAATAGGTAAAAGATATTAATTATGTAGACAAATAAATATATAATAAAATTTCAGGTGCTATTTTACTTGCAAAAGCACACCAAGATAGGTGTGGATAAATATGAGAGGAAAGGTGTTAATTTTATCTAGAGTTTGTCAAAACAGCATCTCAGAAGTGTGTTGTCGTAGAAAAAATGGTTTCTTTCAATAAAGAAAAGTTGACCATTGCATGGAATTTTCTCAAGAAAATTTTAGGTACATGGAACAAAAATCCAAGTTCCTGAGAAAAGATTATTCAAGAAATAGACAAACTGAAATGTACTTACACAAGGTGACGTAGGAGAGTAGAGAGAATATTAGAAATGAAGTAGTGGAGGTATTTCAGAGCAGTAGTGGAGGTATTTTAGAACCTCAATTGTCATTGTGAAATATTTGACCTTTTCTTCTAACTGTCCCCGAAAGTCATTGAAGCTTTTTTATATTGACAGCTATACTTACTTAAAGCAAATGGAAAGGAGAGACAAGACTTTAATAGCTTTCATTTAGAATACTTGACACACATATATAATCACTGTATTTCAGAGTGGGTGTTTCAGAATATGTTTAATTTTAACTATCCTCCTAATCCTCTTAAATTATTTTTTCCTGACATAATTATAGAAAGCTTTCTACTTAGCTACAAAGTGGCATTAGGAAAAGGTACAGCATATAATCTTAAACAGTCAATCAATGTTTCAAGCTATATAGAATGAACCACAATTTGTTACACTTAAGTAACATATTCTGCTGTCATTACATTTTAATGATCTCCATAAATTGATTTGCAGCTCATATTTATTCAACAGATATTTCTTTTCAATTCAGTGTGAACACTAAGGATATATAGACATAGTATTTCTTAAAGTAAACAATTTTTTCTTCTTATTTATTTATTTATTTTTGACAGAGAGAGGAGAGAGAGAGATAGACAGAGAGAGAACTGAACTGGGAGAGTTCCCAGTTCAGCATATGGTTCCGCACGGGCCGGGGCCGGGATTCGATCCTTGGTCCCCGGCGCTGCAAAGTGAGCGCTTAACCCACTGAGCTATCCCGGCTTCCCCATATAGTATTTCTTATAAATATTAGACACTACAAAAAATTTCATTTTCTAAAACTATGTTTAAAATGTTTCTTTATTTCTATAATTCATTTAAACTGCTGAAGTGTAGAAAGATTGCTGTGCTGAGAGATGGAAAGTATAAGTTAACTTATTAGATTTGTTTTAGATTGTGTGCTAATTTTTGTTAATATTTCTACATAGTAAATGCTTATTACTAATTATAATGAATGAGTGACTCCAAACCTAGATGGCAATATAAAAGGCTCCTGACTTTCCCTCCTCCCACAGATGCGCCTGCTACACAGATACACACAGAGCAATTTTGCCTGAGAGATACCCAGATATTAGTTGAGTGGCTCCTACCGTTTGGGCAACATAGAAAATATTCATGTGAAATGGGTAGTAAAAGCTGAATCACATCTCACTAGAAATCACTCCCCAGCATTGTACCACACAAGCGGGAGAAAAGAGCCAACTTCTAGAATGTCCTTTAGATACAAAGACTACATATCTAGTGCTCCAGGTTTTAATTCTGAAACCTCAAGGATCGGGACCCAAATTGCCTAGCTTTGAAAGCCTACAGAGTTGCATTCAGGAGACCCAGGGGACTACAATAGACAAAGAATAGGCTCATAATAGGTGCATGAGTTCTCTCCACAGCTAAGCCTCTAGGGTTCAGTTCAGAAGGACATTACCTCACAAATGTTAGAATGTCTATTATCAGAAATGTTGGCAAGGATGTGGAGAAGAGGGAAACCTTTCATATTGTTTGTGGGATGTACAGCCACTATAAAAATACAGGGATGTACAGTCATTATAAAAATACAGGGAACACCAATGCAAAAACCCTAAACAAAATATTAGCAAATAGAATACAACAACGCATTAAAAGATTATACATCATGCTCAAATTGGATTCATCCCAGGGGCACAAGGATGGTTCAACAAATGCAAATCAATCAATGTGATACACCACATAAACAAAATAAAATATTAAAACCATATGATTATATCAATCAATACAGAAAAAGCTTTAGACAAGATACAACATCCATTTATGATCAAAACACTTTTTAACAAAATGGGTAGAGAAGGAAAGTAGCTCAACATAATAAAGGCCATATATGACAAACCCTCAGTGAATGTCATACTGAATGGGGAAAAGCTGAAACCTTTTCTTCTAAAATAATGAACAAGACAGGGATGTCCCCTATCACCACTGCTATTTAATACAGTGCTGGAAGTTCTAGCCAGAGCCATCAGGCAGGAAAAAGAAATAAAAGGCATTCAAATTGGGAATGAAGACGTTGAACGTTTTGCAGATGACATGATCCTTCATATAGAAAACCCTAAAGATTATACCAGAATCTTTATCCACCAGAATGAATATAGTAAAGTTACAGGATACAAAATCAATGTACAAAATCTACAGCATTTTTACACACGAACAACAAAACTTCAGAAAAAGAAAAATGATACCATTTGCGATCCAAACAAAAATAATAGAATACTTGGGAATAAACTTAACAAAGAATGTGACAAACTTATACACAGAAAACTATAAGACACTATTAAAAGGATTAAAGAAGATACAAAAAAATTGAAAGATATTCATGGATTAGAATAAACAGTAAAAATGGCCATATTACCCAAAGCAATATTTAATACAATTTACAATACAATAATTTAATACAATTGCAATAAAAATCCCACAGACATTCTTTCAGAAAATAGATTTAAAAATTATCAAAGAAACAAAGACTCATGGACACAGTCAATAGTTTAGTGGTTACCTGAGGGTAAGGAGCAGTTGGGTGGGAGAAAAGGGTGGGGGGGAGTAGGGTGATGGAAAGTGAGCTGATTCTGAGTGGTGAGCACATAATGCAATGTATAGACAATGTTATGTAGAATTGTACACCTGGAAACAATATAATTGATATCAATCAATGTCACCCCAATACATTTTTAAAAATCTACTTTTTAAAATAAAAATATGTCATCTAAACTGCTAATAACTTTATACTTTTGTGATTTCTCTGGAAAATAATTATCAGATTCATATGAAACCACAAAAGACCCCAAATCACCAAAGCAATCCAAAATAAGAATAAGGCAGGAGGCATCATGCTCCCAGACCTCAGGCTGTACCACAAAGAGTCAGTAATCAAAACAGCTTGGTATTTGGCAGAAAAATAGGCATACAAACCAATGGAACAGAATTGCAAACCCAGAAATAAACTCAGTAACTGGTGCTGGGAAAATTGGAAAACCACATACAAAAGAATTAATTTGAATTGTGAACTGTCACCATATACCAAAATTAACTCAAAGTGGATTAAGGACCTCCACATAAGACCCAAAACAATAAAATGCATAGAAGAAACCATCAGTACTAAACTTATAGACCTTGGGTTCAGAGAGCACTTTGTAAACTTGACCCCAAAGGCAAGGGAAGTAAAAGCAAAAATAAATGAACGGGATTATATTAAACTTAAAAGTTTCTACACAGCAAAGAACACCATCAACAAAATAAAAAGAAAACCAACTGAATGGAAGGAAATCTTTACAAATAATGCCTCTGATAAGGGGCTAATATCTAAAATATATAAAGAACTCATATAACTCAACAACAAAAAAACAAACGATCCAATTAAAAAATGGGCTGAAGACCTAAACAGACACTTCTCTCCCGTATTTCACGTATTTATTAGATATCAATCTCTGAATTTCTAACTGGACCTTCTGTCTTAAAATTATGGGCTCCTATATTACAAAAAACATAGAAAAATTAAGTTAAACTTAAAAACCTTCATGCACACTTTGTATTTAAAGAGAACACAAATGGATGAATGAATTAACACATGAAAAATGCTTGTTGAGTATAAGTAGACATAGTACTTCAGTTTTAGGAAAATTATTTACTTAATTAGATGCCAGAAAAATAATAAAAGGTGTTACTTTGGAACTATGAAATAGGGAAACAGTAGCATAACATGTGTAATTAGTAAAAATATAAAAACAAAGACATGGTTCTGAACTGAACTACTTATTTACCTTACACAAATTATATTTCTCTTCTCTGAGCATCATTACCTAAAATTATACATTTATCAAATTACACAGAAGAAAATCCAAAGGACAAGACAATTTTATTGAAAAACTGTATCATTTAAAGGTATTTTTTAAATATAAAATCCACAAGCAAAAGAAAAAGTCTGGGTCAATTATATTTGCCAAGTATATTTCATGATATGAGAGGCAGGTGCTAGCTACATTCAGTACAATATAAAGAAAATTAGCATAATCAATGGAAAAATATAAAACTGCTGTATAATCACCAATCAGGCAACATCCTCCTAGGCTTAGTAATCATAGCCAGTTGCATAATTCATTGAGATAATTAGGAAACAAAATTTAAATATTGTAGAGGCTCTGTATTTTTGTTCTAAGAATTAATGGGATTCTAAGGCTCAAATGAAGCAATGAAGGAGATTTGTAACTATCCATATTTGTGCTAGCAGATAGAGTAGCCACAGGTGGTAAACCAGATGACTAGACATAAACACTGTCTGACATTTTAAAAAGGAAAAGTGCATCAATAATTAGAAGCACTGTAGGTGAGTAGCTCCGTGCCAGACTAACAGTGGGGTTTGCTAGTACAAAGATAATTGCTACTGGTGGTGTTGAGCACCATGATACATTCAAAAATTCATGGCAGCAAACTGAAGGTTGGAAAAGATTCCAATTCTGCAGTTTTTCCACATTTTATTTTCTAAGCATATAAAATATCAAGCCAGAAGGTCATTCACTTGTGAATGACTGATAAGGGGGAGTTATTGAAATTTCCTAATTTTCATAATAAAAAGAAGCTTGGAAACAATCTAATTCCTTCTGTATTTTCACATTTTAAGACTATGAAAAGTTACAATAGGATATAGTCACACATTGTAGATTAGGAGATTTGGAGGCCACAGCTCTGAGATCAGAAACCAATTTTCCTGAAAGCAAGGTCAATATTATTTTGTTTCCATGTAATGTTATTGTCACTGATGTTCTTATCTTAACTAAGGTGACCGACCAGACGTCCCGCTTTTGGCGGGACAGTCCTGATTTTTAACAGTTTGTCCTGTGTCCCGCAGCATTTTAAAAAAGTCCTGATTTTTGGAAAGAATGCACGACAAGCTAGGGAACGGCGGGAGATAGACCAAATTTTTAATCAAGAACCCCCTCCCCTCCGGTCAATGGTGTTTCACTTTACCAATGTAAAATCTGGTCACCTTAATCTTAACTATATTGCATACTTATTCCACTAAAAATACTTTTGAGCAAGTCACATGGAAAACAACATTTCTATTTAGGCCAAAAATGTGTCCCAGGGTTTATAGTTTCTGAGTGTCCTCTCTTTCTCATGACAGTGACACTAGTAGCCTAGAAATCACAAATAGTTGTGTTGCTTGATTCCTGAGCTCTTTAGCTCAAAATGTATCATAGCTTCACTTACCTGAGTTACTATTAGGAGTGACTCAGATTATGCATCACTATGCACTAAGGGATTACTTATTTTTTTGCTTCTCTGTACAAACTCTAATCAGAATCTATCTATCAACACTTCCTGCCATTACTGATTCTCACGTTTCCCTTTGGAACAAGTTTCTTATATCGGGACACCCACTCTATCCTAAATCACTTCCCTTAATATATTCTTTCCATCACTGCCCTGAGAAGAACCTAGTTCTTCCTGAGAATATTGTTCCTCCTGATGCATTCTCAAGGTGAGCCTCTTATCTTTCTGTTATAAAGCCTGTGTCCTACATGAAAGAAGAGTGGCTGACTCCCATTCTCTACTTCTGCATTAAGTTCACTTTCTATGATGATAGCAGCTGGGGAGGCATTATAGAAGTAATTTCTGGAAAATGAAATAATTGAAAAAATATTATTTCAAATAAATCTTTAATAGGACTTTGATATTCTATAAGTTATATAAGAATATACTTATGAGTGGTGGATAAAGACAGATGTGAAGTTTTAAAAAATGTTTATGTAAGGTTGGATAGTAGAGAAACATTGAATAAAATCTGTAGTTTCTTAGAAAGCAGTTTAGGTGCCTAGTAACATTGAGATTAAATGAGAGGGTTAAAGAAAGAATATTAGTAAGTATGTGAGGTATTATGGGCTATGTGAATCAAGTCATTACAAAAAAACGGGGTGAGGGGACAAGTCCATAGAGCATTGCTAATTTACAAACAGAAGAGAAAGGAATTTGAAAAAAAGCTTAGAATTTGGAGACTTCGATGACTGGGAGAGGCAACTACATCTCCATCGCTAAAAAAAAACAACAACATTTGAGCAATGATGTATGATTGATTATAAACTCAGAAAATTTCTCAGTGTTTAAAGAAGTTGTAGATAAGCAAAGGACAACAGCTAGAATCAATCATATTGAACAAAATTTGGAAACACAGGTTTTAGTTTAAATAGGTACGGATATGTTTCAGATAAGTTAGTACTCGTGTACACAGATATATTTCCTAGCTCTATTCATTGAAGAACCTACAAGTGCCAGCACCCTGATAGCAAAAGCACACTCTGTTCTCAGATCTCGGTTTCTAATGACATTGTCTAAAGTTTAGTCAAACTGAGGGTAGCATTTTTTATTAATTGTTCAATTTATTGGTGTAAGATTGGTTAGTAAAAATTGCACAGATTCTAGGTGTACAATTCTACATTACATCATCTATGTATTGCATTGTGTGCTCACCAACTAGTCAGTTCTCTTTGTATCACCATAATTTTATGCTCCCTTCCTACTTTCCCCCCCTTCCTTACCCTCAGGTCACCACTAAACTATTGACTGTGTTCATGAGTTTTTGTTTCTTTGTTACTTTCAGTTTTGTATTCCAACTATAAATGAAGTCATATGTTTCTTGATTTTTTTCAGTCTGACTTATTTTGCTTAATAGAAGAAACAACCAGACGTACATGTTTTTATCGACTCTAGGCCCTTGACACCTTTTCATAGAGCATATACTTTTTA
>PVKE010031186.1:0-19192 GCA_004027555.1 Craseonycteris thonglongyai
GGGGATGGAAAGAGGGAGGGGAGGTGGGAGAGGGCACCAGCATTATGGACACACTCAATAGTTTGGTGGTTACCTGGAGAGGGGGGTGGAGGGGGGAGGGAGAGTTGTGGGGGGAGGTGGGAGTGTGCACCAGATATATGGTGGTGGAGGGGAAGCTGATTCTGGGTGGTATGCACATAATGTGATGCATTGGTGATTTGACGTGGACTTGTACATCTGGAAACTATCTAATTGTTACCAACCAATGTTACCGCATTTAATTTAACAATAAAAACAACAACAACAATAAGAATAAATCTTTAAAAAAATGACACATCTCAGCTATGAGGACAGATATAGACTCAAAGTGAAAGGGTGGAAATTCATATTTCAAGCTAATGGCCCCCACAGACAAGCAGGTGTAGCCATACTTATATATGATGACAAAAGCTTAAGGAGACAATAGGTAACAAGAGACAAAGACCAACACTTCATAATGGTAAAGGGGACTATACAACAAGAAGACATGACACATTAATATACATATACCAATTAGGAAGCATTAAAATTTACAACTCAACTACTAACAGAATTAAAGGAAACAACTAACAAAAACACAGGTGTCTTAAGATCATCCAGAAAGAAAATATGAATCTTAAATGATATTATACAATACAGCAAATGGATATAAGTGACATTTATGGATCTCTTCATCCTAGAACAAAATACTATGCATTCTTTTGTAGTACACATGAAATATTCTCAAGGTAGACCGTATGTTGGAATACAAAACTAGCCTTAGAAAATTTAAAAAGATTGAAATCATATCAAGCTTATTCTCTGACCACAAACCTTTAAAGTTGGAGATCAGCTGCAAAGAGAAAGCAAAAAACCAAACCAAACAAACCAATAGAAACAAACAAACAAACAAAAAATGCCACATATTCATGGAGATTAAAAAACATGATATTTAAAAGCAAGTGCGCTAAAGAAGAAATAAAAAGAAGAGGTAAAAAATGCACAAATGAGAACGAAAACATATATCAAAATTGTTGAGATGCAGCAAAAGCAGTATTAAGAAAGAAATTTATATCATTACAGGATTATCTCAAGAAAAAAAACAACAACAAAATATTTCCCAATAAACACTACATTACATTTTAAAGAATTAGAAAATAAAAAGGAAAAGGAAACCTGAAGTCAGCAGAAGGAAGGAAATAATAAAAATTAGTATATTTAACAAATGAAATGAAGAACAAAAAATTAATGCAACGAAGTACTGGTTCTTCCAATAGATTAATAAAATTGGCAAACCCCTGGGCTCACCAAAGGAGAAACAAAAAAGATACAAATAATCAAAATTAGAAAAGAAAGAAAGAATGATAGATACCCAAGAAATACAAAGGATAATATGAAAATACTCTTAAAAACTATATACCACCAAATTCAGTAATTTAGAATGAGTGGACAAGTTTTTAGAAATATATAGCATACCTAGTCTGAATCAAGGAAAACTGGATAATCTAACTAGATTGATCAAGAGTAAGCACATCAAAACAGTCATCCAATTCCTCTCCAAAAGCAAAAGTCCAGAACCAGATGGCTTTACCAGTAAATTCGGCCAAACACTCTAAGAGGATTTAATATCTGTCCTCCCTAAATTCTTTCAAAAAATTGAAGAAGAGGTAATATAATACTTTCTAACACATTTTATGAGGGAAACATTACCCTGATACCAAAATCTAGTAAGGATAACACAAAAATATAAAACTCTAAACTAATATCTTTGAAGATTACAAATATAAAAGTTCTTAATAAAATACTAGAAAATAAAGTACAACAATACATTAAAAAGATTGTACATCATAATTAAGTGGGATTCATTCCAAGGACACAAGGATGATTCAACATGCAAAACTTGATACACCACATAAACAAAAGATAAAACTATATGATTATATCAGTACAAAGCATTTGACAAGATACAACATCCATTTATGATCAAAACACATTTAAATGAGTATAAAAAGAAACCCAACATAATAAAGACCAGATATGACAAACCTTCCCATATCATACTGAATGGTGAAAAACTGAAACTTAAATCAGGAATAAGACAGGGATGTCCCATGTCAAAAGTGTTATTCAATAGAGTGCTGGCAATCTTAGCCAGAGCCATCAGGCAAGAGCAAGAAGTAAAAGGCATCCAAATAGAAAATGGTGAAGATAAATTGTCACTTTTTGCAGATGACATGTTTGTCTATGTAAAAAATACTGAAGACTCCACCAAAAAAACTATTAGAAAGAATAAACAAATACAATAAAGTTGCTAAAATTTATTGCATTTCTAAATACTAACAATGAAACTTTAGAAAAAGAAATAAAAATCATATCACTTTCACATTTGCAACAAAACAAATAAAATATCTAGGAATGAATTTTACAAAGATGTGAAGAACTTATACACTAAAAACTATGACACTATTTAAAAATTTCAGGAAGACATACACACATATACAGAAGGAAAGATATTCCATATTCATGGTTTAAAATAATTAACATAGTTAAAATGGCCATATTACCCAAAGTAATATACAGATTTAATGCAAACCTCATCAAAATTCCTATGACATTTTTTTTAAAGAAATAGAACAAAAAATTATCAGGTTTGTATGTAACCACAAAGAACCCAAAGAGCAAAAGCAATCTTACACACACACAAAAAGAACAAGACTAGAGGCATCACAATCCCCAATTTCAATGTAAACTACAAAGCAAGAATAATTAAAACAGAATTGTATTGTCAGAATAAGAGACACATAGACCAAAGGAATAGAATTAAAAACACATAAATACACTCACAGGTACATGGGCTCATAATTTTCAACAAATAAGTAAAAAACATACAATGGAGAAAAAAATGCTCTTTAATAAGTAGTGTTGGAAAAATTAAAAAGCCACATGCAAAATAATAACTCGACTGCATTCTGTCACCATATACCAAAATTTACTCAAAATGTATCAACGACCTACAAATAAGACCTGTAACAATAAAGTACATAGAAGAAAACATAGGTACTAAACTTATAAACCTTGAGTTCAGGGATAAATTTATGAATTCGGCCTCAAGGGCAAAGAAAGTAAAAGCAAAAATAATGAATGGCACTATATCAAACTGAAAAGGTTCTGTATGACAAAAGAAACCATCAACAAAATAAAGTGGCAAACAACCAAATGTGAGAAAATATTTGCAAACAATGCCTTCAATAAGTAGCTAAAAATTTTAAATACATAAAAAACTTGTACAACTCAATAACAAACAACAAACAATTCAATTTAAAAATGGTCAGAGAACCTGAGCAGACACATTTTTCCATGAAGACATACAAATGGCCAATAGACATATGAAAAAATGCTCAACTTCACTAGCTATCAGGAAAATGAAAACCAAGAGATATCACCTCACACTTGTTAGAATGGCTATCTCCAATAAGACAAATTGTAACAAGTGCTGGAGAGGCTGTGGAGAAAAAAAGAACTCAGGTGACCAGATTTTAACATTGGTAAAGCGGGACACCATTGACCGGGAGGGAGGGGGTTCTTGATAAAAATATTTGGTCTATCTCCCGCCGTTGCCTAGCTTGTCGTGCATTCTTTCCAAAAATCGGGACTTTTTTTAAAATGCCGCGGGATGTGGGGCAAATTGTTAAAAATCGGGACTGTCCTGCCAAAAGTGGGACGTCTGGTCACCCTAACATTGCTGGTGGGAATGTAAATTCATACAGCCACTATGGAAAATAGTATGAAGGTTCTTCAAAAAATTAAGAATAGAGTAATCAAATGACCCAGAAATCCCTCTTCTGGGTATCTATCCAAAATTTCTGAAAACTTTTGTCTACAAAGATATATATACCCTGATGTTCATTGCAGCATTATTCACAGTGGCCAAGACATGAAAATAACCAAAGTCTCTTTTGATAGATGACACATAAAGAAAATATGGTGCGCATACACAATGGAATATTATTAGGCCATAAGAAAAGATGAAATACTACCATTTGCAACAACATGGATGGATCTTGAGACTTTCACGCTATGCAAAATAAGTCAGACAGAAAAGTCAAGAACCATATGACTTTACTCATGTAGGATATAAAACTGAAAGCAACAAAGGAACAAGACAAAGAAACAAAAACTAAGACTCAAACAATACGATAATGGTTATCAGAGGACAAGGCGGGAGGAGGATGGTCAAAGAGAGATGGGTCACATACATGGTGATGGAAAGAGAACTGACTCTGGGTGGTGAGCACACAATGCAACACATAGACATGTTATAGAATTGTACACCTGAAACCTATGTCATTTTACTAACCAATGTCACCTCAACAAATTTAATAAAATTAAAAAAATAAAATAGTTATTAAAATAAAAGGTATAAAAGAAAACAAAAACGAAAACTATTATTTTACGTGTAGCAGGAGATGAGGGGCTAAGCTGTGTGAGGCAGAATAGGGTATTAAGACTGGATTATTATGCTGTCATAAAATGTTTGTTTTGCTACTTTACTGTGTATACCTGTATGCTTTTTCTCAGAGAGAGCACAAGTAAGAGGAAGGCACGGGCTCAAGGAAACAGGAGACGAAGCAAAACGAACCCAAATAAGAAGAAAGAGAAACTCGGGATGATTCTGAAGGGAAATTTCAGTATGACCTAGGACAGCTTTTTCAGACTGTAAGAAAAAAATTAAAAGACTCCAGGGGGGAGGCTTCTAATTAAGAAGTAATAAAGCAACACTACGCTAGAAATTTTTTAGTTTTATAGAAAATATAAAAATAAACCTTTGATGGTAAAAGGCAACAGTAAAAAAAAGTCCCTGTATCTCCAGGAAAAAAAAAATTATACAGGAAAGGAAATATAATAAGAGTACTACAGGGGAAGCCGGGATGGCTCAGTGGGTTAGGCTCTCATTTTGCAGCCACAAGGACCGAGGATCGAATCCTGGCCCCGGCCTGTGCGGACCCATATGCTGAACTGGAGAGTGCCCCCAGTTCAGTTCTCACTGGGACGAGACCCCGGTCCAGTTCCTGCCCCGTTCAGCCCCGCCCACCTGTGAAATGAAACTATGTGGAAAAAACCAATAATGTGCAACTATGGAGACTGTTCTGGGCCGTCCCCCTTCTCTCTGTCTCTGACTCTGTATCTCTCTCTCTCTCTCTCTCTCTCAAAAACAATAAATAAATCTTTAAAAAAAGTAAGAGTACTATAGTGCTTAGCTGTAAATAATATTTAAATATTTATATATAATGATATTTAAACTATGTATAATAATACCTCAAATTTGATCTAAATACATTAGGAGGAAAGGGAAGAGAGGAAGCTATTTTTTTTTTTTTCTAAATGGAAGGTGTTTTCTGAGAACAGGACTAAATGTTATTGGTAATAGAAAATTAATAAAATGTATCTAAAATTCAAATATTTATAGATAGCAAAATAAACATATTATTAGAAATAGAATTATAAATAGCCAAATGAATTGAGAGTGAGTTTTCTATGTAGCAGGAGATGAGGAATTGGGATGTGCGAAGCAGTGGACCCTGTTGCTTACAACATAAACCACAAAATTTAATTTAAATTTTAAAACTGTGGTAGAGGCCTCCATTGGCTTGCATCACATCTGCCAACACAGCTGTAATTTCCATCATTCTTGGGAGAGCAGATACTCCTGATGCAAACAGAGTCCTATTGCCAGCATACTGTGCCCCAATACCCTCTCAGAAGCTGGGACCTATGCACAATATTGTTCTTGAAGTGCAAGCATTAGAAATAAAGATCCGAAAATCACTTCCAACCAATGAGGAGTGTGGGTCAGTGGATAAATATCCTGGACTTCCAGGCTTAAAGTGGACAATTCTGGAAGATATTCTGGATGATTCTTAGGATGTCCTGGTAGAACTGACCTCAAATTCCTACTCCTGCCACCCACAGCTGTGACCTCTATATTGTGTCTCACATACCTAATCTTTTCCCCTTTTCTGCCTAATTTTCTCTGCTCTTCTATTTATTTCCTGGAATTACCTCTATGATAAACTACCTATACCCAAATCCTTGTCTAACTCTGACTGCAGAAAAATATAAAAGAAATAAAATAAACATCATGTGTAATGTTTATATAACAAATATAATTTTTCAAAAAAATTAGAATAGTAAATAGTTATGCAGCATTTTCCACCAGCCTATAAGTAACCTATCAGAGTGAATCAACATGGGAAATTAAAAGAACCTAACCAGATTAACAAAAGAGCAATCCAGAAAAACCAGTACCATGAATTATTCAGGTGAAGGTTAATTGGCAAGTCAAGAAGGATTGGCAATTTACACCAATATTACCCTGAAATTACTATAGCAAATGATTTGATATTGTTGAATAATGACTATAGGTGTGTGGTAGATTTCATATGCATAAAATTTTTTCCTGTGTAACTCCCAGAATACTTCTGGCTAGCTTCTTACTTCCCTGAGTGGTATTGCTGAGTCTCCTTTCTTGGCACCTTGTTTCCCTCTTAAATACAATCAGTCTGTAGTATCCTCTCTGCTTTTCATTCTATGTGTTGCCTCATGACAATCTCATCCCAGTCTTTGACTTCAGTTGCTTTAGATCATCAATTCTCTAAACTGGCTGCTGATTAGCAATACCTTTGGCACTTTTAAAAACTGCTAATTCTGAAGCTCTACCCTCTTGGCCAGAGATTCTAATTACATGAATTGTTCTGGGTCAGTGGTGTGAACTGAAAGTTCCCCAGGTGATAATCAACAGCTGAATTGAGATTCATTTCTGTAGATGCTGATGATTCACAAAAGTTAATATTTTGTACTTTCTACTGAGTTTCAGATACATGTTTCCAAATGTCCTTTGAGCAGTGGCAGAGGGTAATAGTTAAATGTGGGTTTTTATACTGTCATGGAGTCCTTACTTCAGTACTTACCTGTGTGAACCTGTGCAAATTACTTAACCTGTTAATCCTTTATTTTCTCATCTGTGAAATGAGGTTAACAACATTTACTCAGAGGAGGGTGAGGATTGATTAAATAATTTTTGTAAAGCACTTAATACATTATTTGGAACATAAAATGTTTTAAAAATGGAAGTCATTTTTTTTAATATTTATTTATTTATTTTTATTGCTTTTTGTCAGAGAAAGAGAGAGATACAGAGACAGAGACAGAGAGAGAACTGAACTGGGGGAGCTCCCAGTTCAGCATATGGTTCCGCACAGGCCGGGGCCAGGATTCGATCCCTGGTCCCCGGCGCTGCAAAGTGAGCGCTTAACCCACTGAGCCATCCCGGCTTCCCCAGGAAGTCATTTTTATGGATGCCTCTGAGGTCTCTTTTTAATTTAGAAGAATTTATTGTGATTAGATTGGTTTATAACATTATGTAAGTTTTAGGTGTACAACATTATAATTCAACATCTGTGTATACAACAGTATGCTCACCACCACATGTCTAGTTTCCATCTGCCACCATACACGTGACCCCCTTTACCCATTTCACCCTCCCCTGGACCCTTCCTTTCTGGTAGCCTCCAATGTGTTGTCTGTATCCGTGAGTTTGTTTTGTTTAGTTTTGGTTTGTTCTTACATTCCACATATAAGTAAAATTGTATGGTATTTGTCTGACTTATTTAACTTAGCATAATACCCTCAAAGTCCATCCACGTTATTGAAAAGGTAAAATTTTATTTCTTCTAATGGCTGATATCACATTTTCTTTATCCATCCATCTATTGTGGGAACAGGTTGTTTTCATATCTTGACTCTTGCAAATAATGCTGCTGTAAACATTGTGGTGCATATATCTTTTCAAATTGGTGGTTTTGTAGTCTTTGGGTAAATGCTCAGATGTGAAATATGAACTGTTTTCCATAGTGGCTGCACCAATTTACAATCCTACCAACAGTGTTTGAAAGGCTTCCTTTCCTTCACAACCTCTCCAATACTTATTGTTCAATTCTAACCACTGTGAGGTGGTACGTGACCATAGTTTTGGTTTGCATTTCTCTACTAATTAGTGACGTTGGGCATATTTTGATGTGCTTATTGATTATCTATGTGTCTTCTTTGAGAAAATATCTATTTAGATCTTCTGCCCACTTTTTAATCATGTGTTTGTTTTTGTTATTGTTGTGGAATTGTATAAGTTCTTTACATATTTTGGATATTTAAGTATTTTAATTATAGTATTTTCAAAAAATTATAAAATATGTCACTATAATATTATTTTCAATATAAAAATTTTTAAATACTAAATTGTTAACAATGGGAAATTGGTCAAGTAAAATTTTGTGTGTCCATATGATAATATGTTATGAAGCCATTATAAATTGTGATATAAAACAATACTAATTGTAAACTTTTGCTTTGTAAACATTTGCTTTGTAAATTTGTGTAATATATGTGATAAACCAAAGCATGTTTTGCTTCTATTTACATAAAACAAAACAAATAAACTAAAATTTCTATATCTATGCATACACACATTGCCACATAGCAAGTTTGTATTAATGATAGTAGTTAGGAGGTAGGAATATGTTTTTTTGTATTTTTTTTTCTCTAGTTCTTCTGTTTATTCCAAGTTTTTTAAAATTGTTTACTGCTCACTTGGAAAAACATAAGTTATTGTGAACCAGAAAATATAATTTGATGTCATGTTCTTTTATGCTCAATCTAGTTTTTTTGTTTGTACTTCAGTTTAGGGAGTTAATCAACACTCACTCAGTTTTGGAAAGCAGGGTTCACCTATGTGTATCTCCTTTTTCAGCTCCCTTCATATTGGCCATCACGTTCACCACTGTTCTCTTTTCTGACCCCTCTTTTTCATTCTGCCACTATTGCCTTACTTTAAGTCCTTATCACTTGTTGCCTAATCTACTGAAAACTTCTCCAAGTATTTTCCTATGACCAGTCTTTTCTCATTACATTGCTCCCTTTTTAATATCTATTTTCCTAAAACTCAAAATTATATATTCTCCTTCTAGTAAACTTTTGTTCATTCCTGTTGCTCATAATAAAACACAAACATCTTAGCATGTTGTATTAAACTCTTCATGAGCTAGGTGAAATATCAGTCTCATATATTGCATTCCAAAGATCCACTTTATGCTCTATCTATATTAAGCCCTAAAGTGTGTGATTCCTGGATATAAGGCCTTGATATCACTGTGTGTGTGTGTGTGTGTGTGTGTGTGTGTGTGTGTGTGTGTGTTTAGTAGCCCCTCATTCCTGGCAATAACCATTTTGTTCTTCTATACATCCTTCAATTCTCCTGCTTTAAGAAGTTTTCTTTTCTTTCCTCTCTATTAACCTCTATTTGAGTCCTTGTAGTTTCATCTTTTTGTGTATACTTATAACCTTATTTATACAAAAACTATAAAAATAGTTTTGGTTTACATTATTCATATTTTTTTTCAGTCTTTGAGTGTCTACCTTATGATAGGAACTATACAAGATGGTGAGAATAAAACAACGTGTGAGATAGACAAAGGCCATGTCATTGTGTAGCTAAAATACTTAATAGGAGAAAAGGGAAGGTCAGCAAATGACTGATTATAATTTATACCATTTTTTTAGGTGTTCTGAGACCCAATTTTCAACAAGCGGTGGGGGAATTTCTGGACCAATAGCAAACAGTTCTCCAAATACAAGTTGAGGGTCTTTCAAGTCAATTCAATTCTGACAGTATCTATCTGGACATAGTTTTATTTATTTATTTACTTGTTTTTAATGGTTTTGACTAAGAGAGAGAGACAGAGACAGAGACAGAGAGAGAATTGAACTGGGGGAACTCCCCAGTTCAGCATATTGGGTCCGCATGGGCCAGGGCCACGATTCGATCCTTGGTCCCCGGTGCTGCAAAGTGAGCGCTTAACCCACTGAGCCATCCCAGCTTCCCCTGGACATAGTTTTATATCCCATTGGAGTTCACAGGATAAGGTATGGAGAAAGGACATGGAGCTGGCATGCTTTTTCCAAGGGTGCCAAATCTTCACCTATTCATTAACTCAGAAACTCATTGAATCCTGACCCACCCCCTTTTTTAAGATTTATTTAATTTTGAGAGAGAGAGAGAAAGAAAGAGATACAGACAGAGAGACAGAGGCAGAGACAGAGACAGAGAGAGACTCCATAGTTGTACATCATTCCACACAGGGAGATATGGGGTCACATGGGGCAGAAACCAAACTGGAGGCCTCCTCCATAGAAGGTGCCATCCCAGCAGTTATCTGTTCTGCTGTAGTTCAGCATACAGGTTTGCATGGGCCAGAACTGGGAATCAAACTGCAGACCTCAGGATTGTAAGGCAAGTGCTCAACCACTGAGCTATCCCAGTATCCTTCCTTTTGGATGTTTATTATATAGTAAGAATTGATTGAATCATTGCCCATTGGCAATTAAATTTAATCTCCAGCCCCTCTTCCCTTTTTAGAGGTGTTGGGGAAAAAAACTAAAAGTTCCAATTCTCTAATAACATGATTGATTCACTTGGCAATCAGCCCCCATCCTTAGTTGCCCCCATCCTAAGTGCTTTCAAAACATTAACTCATTAAAAAACAAAATATACATTTATTGGATTTATCAATGGAAATTCTAAGCTTTTTAGTAGCTGTGAGTCAGGAATCCTGGTTATATGAATGGCCAAATATATATTTCTTATAAATCCCAATATCACAATCATCAAGCAAGTCTACAGATTGAAGTACTAGAATGTAACTGTAAGGGTGGTCAGGGAAGATCTCGCAGATGAGGCAATATTTGAGTTAAAACCTGAAAGATGAGAAGAATCCAACTGTCTGAACAGCATTTACAGTGATGATTTGCTTCTTGCCAACAATTACCTTTACTGAACTTATACATTTACAAGTAATTCTAAGGAATTGACTTAGCTCTTTATAAGAGATGCTAATTCAGCTTCATGTACCCAAATAAAACATATTATCCTAATTAAGTCAATCAAAAAATGAGCACTACAGATTTAGTCACCTAAAGAGACTGTACTTATTTGGGTCACCTAGGCAAACAACTGACATTTTCAAATATATTTTCTCATTTCTATACTTAATTGGCTTAGTGAAATAGGTAGTGCATGCTTTATTCTTTCTATTTTGACTGAAGTTGCTAAGAACTAGAAAAGTAAAGTCACATGTTCTAGTTAACAAGCCGGATGAATGACAGAACAAGGAATGAATGCAACACTTTCTAACATTTGGTCTGTGCTCTTTTTGCTATGCTGTCTGCACATAGCTGTGTTCATGCAATGAGGTAATATGACTGTCTGAAACATTTTTGGAATTTACCCTATGTCTTTAACTCAAGATCTTAAAATAAATATTATGCTTGTTTACATCATTATCCATTCCTTTACTTATTAGTATAATAACAAATTATTTTAAAAGTTAAATCTTAAATATCTGAATTATTTCATATTTCAATAAGTAAGCTTGTGCATATTGCCAGAAGACTGATTTAAGATACTGAGAAACCTACTTCATTCCTTCTCAGCCCAGTTAGGCTGACCAGAATTTTTTTGATTAATTGCTACATTCATTGGGGTGACATTAGTTGATAAAAATTATAGGTTCCAGGTGTACAATTCTATGTTACATTGTCTATGTATTGTTTTATGTGCTCACCAGCCAGAGTCAATTCTCTTTCCAGCACCATATATTTGATTCCCCCTCCCTATTCCACCACCCCCTCCCTCTCACCCTCGGGTAACCACTGAACTACTGTGTCCACGAGATTTTGTTTCTTTGTTGGTTTTAGCTTTATATTCCACCTATAAGTGAAGTCATGTGGTTCTTGGCTTTTTCAGTCTAAACTTTTCTTGGTCAACTTTATTAGCTATTGGGGAAATACAAATTAAAACTACAATGAGATACCACCTCACACCTGTTAGAATGGCTATAATCCACAAGACAAGACATAACAAATGCTGGGGAGCCTGTTGAGAAAAAGGAACCCTCATACACTGCTGGTGGGAATGTATATTGGTACATCACTATGGAAGGCAGCATAGATGTTCCTCAAAATTTTAAGAAAAGAATTACTATACAACCCAGCAATCCCTCTACTGGCTATCTATCGCCAAAACTTGAAAACCTTAGTCCTGAAAGATGTATGTACCCCAATGATCATCACAGCACTGTTCACAGAGGCCAAGTTTCAGGAACAACCAAAGTGTCCTTTGATAGATGGCTGGATAAAGAAGTTGTGGCACATTCACACAATGGAATACTACTCAGCAATAAGAAAAGATAAAATACAGCTATATTTGACAACATGGATGGACCTTGAGATCATCAGACATACAGTTTTAAATGGAGTAGAAAACAACAGTACTGTCCAGTTTCAAATGGTGCCTAAGGTCAGCTTAGTCTCACAGGGCTAAATCCATGGTGTCAGTAGGCTGACCAGAAGTACCATTTGAAACAGGACAGTACTATTGTTCTCTGTCCTGATTCAAATGGTATGTCTGGTCAACATACTTCCGGACCTTCTGTTCCTTTTTTGGTAAATCCTTCATCCAGTGTTTCCATGAGAGTAAAGGCATTCAACTCCTCTGATGAGTAATACTATATTACTGTAAAACAAACACACATCTATACATCCTTAATCATGACCAACCAGGTTTTTTGAGAGACACAAGTAAGAAGAAACAATCATATGACAACACCAAAGAGAAATAAATTACTTTAGTGCCCACATCTATAGGATAAACAATTAGACAAGATAACTCATGGAAATGAATTTATTTCTAATCCTTCTGACTACCTTATAGCTCACAGATTTTGCACTCAACATCATCTGCTTTGTTTTCTTCATAATAACTCTCATGATATTATTTATTGAGAGAGATGTTAGGTATCTGCCTGTCTCCTTCAAGGAGAAGAAAAAATTTCAGAAAGAACTTCATACACAGAAATACCCAAAGAAAACAAAATTCTCCTTTCTGGAATAATTATACTATTCATTAGCAATCATAATTGTCTTCCTTCAAGTCAGACTGTAAAATAATAGTGTCTAATGAGGTTTTTAACAGACTACAGGGAAGCATATTAATCTTAGATCAGTAAGTTTGAGGTCACATCTCTTTCCAATGAGGAATGAAATAAAGATACTCTCAAATTTTGATGAGTTCTTAGCAGTGCAGATCATGACCTGATACAATGTGAAGTCAATCTGCAAAATTCACTGTGGTCTGATTTTACTTGTCCTCAAGGATAGTCATTAGCCTGAGCTCACACTATTGGAATTTGGTTTTCAGGATAGGGCAAAGTTTTCCTGCCATATTTGCTTCCATTTGCTACACTAACACATGTGTTCCTGCAATAAAATTTTCTAAAACTTTCCAAACTCCACATGCCTTTTTCTGACTGGGCTTTTACTGTACTGATGTTTCACCTGCATTCAATCTGGGTGGGAATCTGTCTTGCAGCTGTCTGCTGCTTTGAGGCTGGAGGTAGCTGGGGGAAGTATGATGTTTGCTGTAAGATTCTAGTGGCAAATCAAACACAGATATTTTCCTTGAAAACCAATAATTGTGTCCATGTGTATTACATCATCTACCCTGCTCATGTCTCATTTCATTCCAGTGATTTCCTTTTTACTCTATTTTTATTTACTAATTTTAAAGAACACAAGTAATGCATGATATATTATTTGTAAAAATCTTCTATAAAAATAGAAAAAAAGTTCTCTTTAAGCACATCCTTCCTCTATTCCAAATAAAAAATGAGATGATTTCTAAGGAGCTGGAATTTCCTCTTCGTAAAAACAAACTTGTTTTATATTCTGTTTGTGAGAAGCTATTCAAAATCCTCCAAAAATTCACCAAAGAAATCAAAGGAAAATAACTTCATTAAATTACTCTAAATCACAAAATAAAAATACCCTATTGGAAGCAAAGCTATATACTAATGTGCATTGCATGGGAGCAAGGGGTGGGGAGGGAGATTATTGGATGGCTTGCTGAGAATACAAATTTCAGAATAAAAATACTTGTGTACTTAAACATCAAATTATTTTGAAGCAAAAAGCTTATTAAGTGTGGAAGCATAGCATATAATACTGCTGTAATCTAAGTGAGAAGCACTGGGCTGGTTTCAGGTTCTGAAGTTCCCTCCAGGTGTTGGGCTAAAATAAAGCTGGGCTATATCTGGAATATCCCTGGAAATTGGGGGTGCTGAGTTCTTGGCTTCCTTGATTAAGATATTGCTGAGTTGCCACAAAAAGATTAGCAATATGGACATTATCCATTTGTATAGTCTCTACAGTCATAGCTATTAGTTTTAGGATCTTTTTTAGAAATTGCTTTTTCATGTATATCTTTGTGCATATGTATAATATGCACGCATATTTATTTAATTACATGTATTTGCTATAATGCATACTTTTCTTGATTTTTTATTGGTAAATACATTACAAAGACTTTTTGACACAGTAATACATAATATGGCGATGTTTACATGCACTTCCTTTATCCCTATGGACACTAACATTCCATGAGTAAGGTGAAAAGTTCAGTCCTGGCTTGATATTTTATTATGTTAGATTTGTCTGCCTTCTCTGATGAGTGTTTTGTCTGATAGGTACCATTCACTTGAAAATAAAATGTTCACATTTCCTGACAAACTATTTAAAGTGGACACAGGCAGCGTGTGAAGCCATGCTGTTGCCAAGATCCAGAGAAGAGGATAAAACTGAAAGACAAAGGACCATATGCTGAAGAAGATCAAAGAAGTCTTTTAACCCATCCCTTGAACATCAATCCTTGCTTTAGACAAGACCACTTCTAAACCACAGAAGACATATGACTATCAAACTCACACTAAAGTGTCTCAGGAGACACAACCTTCCTATGTAATTCATTTAGAATCTAACAAACCTGCCAGAAAGTTCTTGTATGTCTCTCCCCTACCATCTATTACTCATTTCATGAAAATTAAGAAGTGTATTATCATTGACTTCAATAAAATCTAAGGTTTCAAAACCTTAAATTATTAAAGAATTATTTTTCAGCTATTTTTTTAGATTATATTGCATACTATTTTATATATACATAACATATTTGGGTGAATTGTGAGAAATTATTGTAATATAATAAAATGAATAAACATAAATCCACTACCTGACTTAAGAACTATTTCCATTGCATCCATCTGCATATTTTTTTTTCTTAAGCCCATTGCTTCTCTCCCAAGAGTAGCCATTAGTCTGAATTTTGAATTTATAAAATTTAATTTTACTCTTTTAGCTCTATAAAAATGATATTATAAGTATTAACCCTTGTTTTGCTTTTATTTTTCAAAGTAACATTTCTAAGATTCATTGATTCTTAGTAATAGTTCTTATTTTATTGTCCAATGACATTTGTTTGACTATATCACAATTTAATTGACTGTTTTTCTGTTGATAGACATCTAAATTGTTTTCAGTTTCCTTTTTTGCTAGCATAAGCAATATTATTATGAAAATTTTGAACTATTTTGTTTCCAGAATAGCATATGAGTTTCTCTGGGATGAGTTCCTTTGGAATTTTCAGATCATGAGTTAGAAATTATTGGATCACAAAATAAACTTGGTGAGACTTAACAAGAAAAAATTTTAACTAAAATAAATTAATAAAAATGATCAGATTAAGAGTATTTACAAGACTTTCAGTTTTATCTGTTCACTATGAATGTAGTGAGTGGCAAACTGAACATGATCACAAATTGTTTTCTGAGTAGTAACAGCTGTAACAATATACATCCCTAATAAGAGTAGGTATTGCTTTCCTTTGATTCACATTCTTGCTAATGCTTGATATTGCCAAATTAATTTTTGTAATTTTAGTATAAAATTTTATTGGGTTATTAATTTGCATTTACTGATTGAAGGTAAAATTTATCATTTTTTTTCACATGCTTGTTTGTCATTTATATATCTTCTGCAAAATACTTCTTATATGTTTTGCCCATATTCTATTAGGCTGTTAATCTTTTCCTTGTTGCTTTGATTCAAGTATTTTATATGCTGTAAATATTGATAGTTTGTTGGTTATTTATATCACAAATATCTTTTCCCAATTTGCAATTAAAAAAAATAATGGTTTCTTTTGATAAGCAGAGCATTTACTTTTAATATACTCATTTCTTTTTCTATTTTAAAGTTAGTGTTTTTGAACTGTTCCTCAATAAACCTTTTTCCACTCCAAAGACATAAAGTACATTCATAAATTTTCTTATAATAATTTAAAATATTTGACTTAAAATGTGATGCAGGGGAAGCCGGGATGGCTCAGTGGGTTAAGCGCTCACTTTGAAGTGCCGGGGACCAGGGATCAAATCCTACCCCGGCCCATGTGGAACCATATGCTGAACTGGGAGCTCCCCCAGTTCAGTTCTCTCCCTGTCTCTGTCTCTGTATCTCTCTCTCTCTCTTTCTCTCTGTCTGTCTGTCAAAAATAAATAAATAAATAAAAATATATTTTAAAATGTGATGTGATGTAAGAATCTAAGGACATTTTATTCCACATGGATACTGAAATTTCCTTGTACTTGTATTGCGTAGATCATCTTTTATTCAATGATTTGCAGTATTACTTATTTAATATATCTAGTTTTCACGTATTTAAGCTCTTTCACTGTCTTAATTACTGGACAATGTATTACTATGTAAGAGCTCAATGTATCTCAATCAGGAAACTCTTGGCATTTTGGGCAGTGTTATGTGAGACTTTGTCATGAAGTACTGTCTATACATTTTTAGCTTAAAAAAACAAATTCATTCTCTCACAGGTTTAGATGTCAGAAGTTCAAACTTATTATTTGTTTTTGAAGTATCACTCCAATTTCCCCAATATCGTTTATTGAATAAACTGTCTTTGTTCTTGCCTGTGGGTCTACTTTTATGCTATAATGTGTTGTTTTAATGAAGATAGCCTTGTAGTATAGTTTGATTTCAGTTAGCATGATACCTCCAACTTCATTCTTTCTCAAGATTGGTTTCCCTATTTAGATTCTAGTTGTGTGAATAATGCTATTGGTATTTTGATAGGGATTACAATACATTTGTATATTCCTTTGGGTAGTAAGGCTATTTAAATGATGTTAATTCTTTCTATCCACGAAGATACTATATTCTTCCATTAATTTGCATTATCTATTTCTTTCTTCAGTGTCTTATAGTTTTCAGAATACAGGTCTTCTACCTTCTTGGTTATATTTATTCCTAGGTATATATATTTTTAGGCAATTGTAAAGGGAATTATTTTCTTAATTTCTTTTTCTGATAATTTGTTATTGATGTACATAAATGCAACAAGTTTCTGAATGTTAATTTTCTATCCTGCTACATTACTGAATTTATTTATCAGTTCTAAGAATTTTTTGGTGGAGTCTTTAGGGTTTTCTCTATATAGTATCATGCCATCAGCAAATAAAGACAGTTTTACTTCTTCTTTTCCAATTTGGATGCCTTTTATTTTTCCTCATATGATTGCTGTAGCTAGTACTTCCAAGATTGTGGTGAATAAAAATGGTAAAAGTTAGCATTCTTGTCTTCTTTATGATCATAAGTAAAAATGTTTTTAGCTTGTTCCTGCTGAGTATCATGTTAGCTGTGAGTTTGTCAAATATGGCCTATATTAGGTTGAAGTATAATTCTTCTATTCCCACTTTGCTGAGAGTTTTTATCATAAATGCATGCTGGATTTTGTCAAATGTTTTTTCTGCGTCTAGTTTTTGTTCTTACACCATATGTAAGAATAAACTCAAAATTGATTAAAAACTTAAATGTAAGGCCCAGAACTATGAAATTCCCAGAAGAAAACATAGGAAATTAACTCTTTAACATTGCCCTCAGTAGTATGTTTCTGTATATGTCTCTTTGTAAGAAGTAAAAAAAAATGTAATTACACAAAACTAAAGAGTTTTCACACAGCAAAAACAAAATCACAACACAACAAAAAGACAAACTATTAAATGGAAGAAGATATTTGCCAATGATACATCCAAATAAAGGGTAAAAATCCAAAACATATGAAGAACACATGCAATTTAACATTTTAAAAACCGAACAATTTATTTAAAAATGGGCAGAGGACCTGATAGACATTTACCCAAAGAGCACATGCACCTGGCCAATAGACATATGAAAAGATGCTAAACTTCTCTAATCATCAAATAAATGCAAATTAAGACCACAAAGAGATATCTACTAACACCTGCCAAAATGGCCATCATTAATATATCAACAAACAACAAATATTGGTGATGACGTAGAGAAAAGGGAACACTCATGTATCGTTTGTGGAATTACAAAGTTGTGCAGCCACAGAAAACAGTATAGAGGTTCCTCAAAATGTTCAAAATAGAACTTCCATTTGACTCACAGTTTCACATCTAGATGTTTATCTAAATACATTCAAAGTATTAATTCAAAAAATATATGCACAGCATTATTTACAATAGCCAAGATATGGAAGCAACCTAAGTGTCCATTGATAAGTGAATGGATAAAGAACATGTGGTAAATGCTCACATAAACAATGGACTATTCCTCAGCCATATAAAAGAATGAAATACAGTGGTACCTCTGTACTCATAGTTAATTGGTTCCAATAGATGAAACAAGTACCAAAAATGATGAGTACCAAACAAAATTTTCCCATTAAGAATAATGTAAATAAATTTAATAAGTTTCCAAACCAAAGATAATTTACATTTTAAAGGCAATATGTAGAAAGATAGGGTTGCATATCATCATTTTATATGAGAAATAAACCTAAAGAATAATAAATACTTAGATTAAATATAAAATAATAACCTCACTTGACCTGTAGGCAGAAGAGCCCATGGGTTCATGGGACGGTGGGAGGAGCGTGGTGAGGAGGAAAGGTTATGCAGAGTGCTTGGAAAGAGAGTCCCCCTGCAATAGAACACCAGCACTTGCACTTATTCTGCTTTGCTACTGCTTTACCTCCTTTTGCAGCATCTGTCTTTTTTTTTTTAATGGCTTCTTTATTCTTAACAATGGTGGAGACTATTATTCTAGGCATACTATATATCCTAGCAAGATCAGTAATGTGATTACTGCTCTCATATTTGTCTAGTATTTCTTTCTCTTTTTCTTTTTTGTTCTCATTGGAGGTGTGAAGTTCTGCTCAGCACTA
>PVKE010031187.1:0-19196 GCA_004027555.1 Craseonycteris thonglongyai
TTTTAAGATCCCTAACTTTATGTTTTCTCAGTTCAGAATTTGGTGGATAATCTGTTTGATACTTGTTATGTAAAGCTAAAAAATGTCTCTCCAGATTACCCTTTTTAGCAATGGCTACCAAGGTAAGGCATATTAAACAACAACATTTATCATTCACCATTGTAAAAAAGTAATCGAGTTCCCATTCTTCATTGAAGTGGTAAGTTTTCGATTTTTTCGGTTTACTACTCATGTTCATGGGTATACTAGAATGCAAAGAAATATGACAATTTAAAGACTAAATATTGAATTAAATATTTTCCTAGAAAATTCAAAAACTCATGAACTGTGGCAATTATCTCTGTTACATTGAGAGAAATAATAACAATACTGCATATTACGATAGGGGACAACAATACAAGTATATTAAAATCTAATATCAATACAGTGATCCCTCGTTTTTCGCGGTTAATGGGGACCAGAACCTTCCGCGAAAGCTGAAAAACCGCGAAGTAGGGTTTGCCCCTAGGAATTTTCTCATGGGTCGATGTCGCACCGGAAACCCATCACGCGCCTTTATGAGAGCCCGTGGGATGGACTCTGAGTCACCTCATCTCTGTGTTTGACATGCAGGGATCCTTCTCTCGCGCGCGTTAACATGAAACAACGCTCCTTTCCGCCATGTGGCTGCCGACATGGTTGTATTTTTTCATTTTTATTTTTTGATGAATGTTTTGGGAAACCCCGCGAAGCACTGAAGCCGCAAAACATGAAGCGCGAAGTGGCGAGGGAACACTGTATATTCAAATTTACAAGAAGTATGTTAAAGTTACAATATATTTATTGCGGTTTACAATATTGACTTCTTAGTTTAAATAGAATTATTGTTATTCCTAATATATTTGTAATACTGTCCCTTATTTTTCTCTCAGTGTAATGACCGCAGTTTAGAGATCTGTTGCCGAGAATGCTCACTTACCAAGTAAATAGATAGGTAAGAAAAGCAATTTAATTTAAAACAAAGAAAAGGTACTTACATTTTAAACAGAAGAAAAATTGAAATTCAACGTGGTCACCGAGGATAAATAATATTGATTGATAATAATACTGTTAATACAAAAGAAAAGAAGCTACCGTATGACACTACCAAATATTCAAGCTAACTGTGTTCTTCGATGAGTCGAGTCGTAACTGTTGCGTTCACGTGTTGCGTCCGGTGACAAGTGTAACACATAAGTCAAAATGTATTGTCTGGGTGGGCGGAGATCACAGTGTCAGGCTGTCAGAATTCTAGGAATTTATGACCTTGGCAAATTCCCAGAATGCAGTAAACTATTGCTAGAAAGTTTTGTCTTCTACCCCTTTGCGCTCGAGGCCTTTTTCACTTGTGCGAACCAGCCACTCGAGACGATTTCGGCCAAATTGCGGAAACATTTTACAAGTACTTTAAAATCATTTATAAACAAACAAACGTATACAAATAATAAAAATTTCACCAATTTATTTATTTTTATATCGAAAACAACAAAATTTGATAAATATTACACTCTGTAATTAGTTTTTGTGTGATATTTCATAAAACAATGCCCAAGATGCATCCTAGGTTTATCAGGACAGGTATCACAGTACAGTGATCCCTCATTTTTTGCTGTTAATGGGGACCAGAACCTTCTGCGAAAGCTGAAAAACCGCGAAGTAGGATTTGCCCCTAGGAATGTTCGTGTATGCGGGTACAAGAATGTTTTAAATATGTAAACAGTATTCATACTTTACTCATTTAAGACAAAAATGACAACAGTATATGTATTTACTTAAACGTGTCAGTGCTAATTAATAAGGTTCATTACAAAACCTTATACAGTAATAAACATGAATCAACATTGCTTTCTGAGAGAGGCGAAGAGTCTTGTGTTGGTGGCGGAGGAGAGGCTCTCACTTGACTCGTAGAAGCTTTAGGCTCACTCGGAGACTCTTCTGCTGGAGGCGCTGAAGGTAGAGCCGGGGGCAACTCAGCTCTTTGTTTGACATGCCGGGATCCTTCTCTCTCGCGCATCAACATGAAACAACGCTCCTTTCCGCAATGTGGCTGCGGACATGGTTGTATTTTTTCATTTTTATTTTTTGATGAATATTTTGGAAAAACCCGCGAAGCACTGAAGCCGCAAAACATGAAGTGCGAAGTGGCGAGGGAACACTGTAATACGTTACTTCCCGCCTACCTCCAGGCATGTTACAGTCACAGCAAACCTTGCAGTCCCTTTTTGGCCCTTGTTGTACTATGTGAAGCTTCCCATTTAGTCGGATTTCATCGGAATGCGACGTAGACGCTTGCTCACGATGCTGGCGATATCATCCTCTCAATTTCTTGACAAGTGTTTTTAGAAATCGCAAATGGCTGAGTGGCTTTTCCCCCTTTTTGGTCTTTTGTAGTTTATACAGAATGTAGGAATTGATCAGGCAAATTTCCATGCCCCCCCCACCAAAAGCTTACACCACCATTTAAGCGATTTTCGCAGAAAACAATAAGTTGATGCATATTTGTCCGCCCGATCAACACCACCCATATATTTTATATAATTCAAAACAATATTGGGTTTCTTGACTATTATTTCCACACCACCTCGTGTAATCCTTTAGACCATCGACATTCCTGTGTCACCCCTCGTAGTCAAACAAGTGACAATCCTCTTATCTTTCCACCCTAAAAGTAAGGTATTACCCCATCGATATGCGACCGTGGATTTTTTCGAAATATTTGGCTTTTTTATTTCCTTGGGCAGTTCTTTCCTGTTCGTTAAGATTGTTCCAGAGATATTGCATTTCAATTTGGCTAGTTCTTGAGCTAAGACATAACTAGTATAGTAGCGATCCATGTACATATGGTGCCCCTGAGCACCTGGAATTTTCTCCAACAACATTTTGTATAAGTGTATCGGAATTCTTGATGAAACAGGTAAATAGGGTCTGACCAAGAGCTCTGTTGTGAGTGATCCATAATATGGCAAAATGCAGCAAATGTAGCCAGTCTTCGAGTCAGCTAGAGTATAGACTCTGATACCCCATTTTGTCGGTTTCTTAGGATTGTATGTTATGATTTGACACTTCAAATCAGCCGGGCGCCGCAGCGGTGCCGCTCGAGTTATAAGAGCTACAATTGCTTCAAAGTCCATGGTGCACGGAATTCCACCCCAGACATTGCGAGCGATCAACGATCGACCAAAATTGGCCTTGCTATCCACCGGTTGATCGCAATCGACTTGTTGGCCACCCCTGTCCCATAGATTAAGGTTTTAGCATTGCAGGGTTTGTGTTAATTACAGCTCTTCTTGATCGATTTCTAATTCTGTCCAATTTTCTATAAACTGGGATTTCAGAGCCTGGGGCAAAACAAATGCTACAACTGGTCTCTCATGATGTTGGCAAGCATTTAAATGAAAAACCAGAATCAGCAAACATTTCCCTGGGATGTATATTTTCTGGAAAAAGAAAGAAAAATTTATATGTGAAAAAGTGTGTTTAATGATACATATCAATATAATTTGTGTTATTTTAAAGATTTTCTTTTTTTTATTGTTAAATTTATTGGGGTGACATTGGTTGGTAACAAATAGTTTCCAGGTGTACAAATCTACATTACATCACCTATGTATTGCATTATGTGCTCACCACCCAGAATCAGCTCTCCTTCTATCACCACAAATCTGGTGCCCACTCCCTACTCCCCTACCCCAGCTCTCCCTCCCCCCTCCCCCCTTGCCCTCAGGTAACCATCAAACTATTGAGTGTGTTTTTATATGTGAATAAAAACAGACTTAGAAAAAAACCCACAGCAAATTATTGACAGTGTTACATTTGGGAAGTGGAATTGAGAGCTGAAGGAAGAACTTCCACTTCTACTGTATTCATTTCTGTACTATTTGAAATATGCACTATTATATTATAGTAATTAAAAACTAAATAAACATATTTTAAAAGAAAGAAAATTGTTTTTCACATACCTACACGTCCAAAAAATGGATAATAGGGGATGCTGGAGTATCTCAACAGGTTGAGCACTTGCCTTACAACCATGAGGTCCGGGAATCGAATCCTGGCCCTGGCCCATGCAAACCCATATGTTGAACTGTGGAGCAGCTGGTAATCACTGGGATAGCAGCGAGGGTTCTGGCCTTCCACGTGGGAGGCCCCCAGTTCAGTTCCTACCCCATGCAGCCCCACATCCACCTGTGTGGAATAAAACTGTCACAATTAACGATGTAGCTGTGGAGACTGCTCTGGACCCTCCCCCTTCTCTTTGTCTCTGTCTCTGTCTCTGTCAGTCTCTCCCTCTCTCTTTCACCTTCTCTCAAACAATAAAATAAATATTAAAAAAAAAGATGGATATAAAGTGAAATTACTACTCCCCAATAAGCAGTTACTGAGTAGTGTTCATGACAAATCAAATTGGCACAAGCACTAACATATTATGGTGCATCTGAGTAAACCAAAGGGGCAGTGGAGGGACTAGAAACAAACACAATACAAGGAAGCTGCAATTTTGTCTTCCTCTCAGGAACATCGGCAAGAAAGTGGGTGAGTAAGCAATACTGTGACAGCTTTCTGAACAATGAGGCCAGTATTATAATTTTGGAGTGATATGTCTACAACATAACTATTGCATTAAAATGAGGAGGGCAAAGAAAGAAAATTTTTACACTAAAGTAGAAGAGTATAATTTTAAAATAAATATTCTACTTAGGTGTAGCTCTAAGCTGTGCTTAACGAAAGGTATTACTAGTTAGAATTCAATCTGTAATAACTTATATTTATCATTATTATTCACTCTAGTCAGGCCTTTCAACTGAGTCAGATTATCACTACATGCCAGTCTGATGTTTTAGGAGATAGCTGTCTAAGAAGGAAAATCCAAAAGATGAATATTGTGTAGGGTGACCAGATGTCCCGCTTTTGGCGGGACAGTCCTGATTTTTAACAATTTGTCCTGCGTCCTGTGGCGTTTTAAAAATGTCCCGATTTTTGGAAAGAATGCACGACAAGCTAGGGAACGGCGGGAGATAGACCAAATTTTTAATCAAGAACCCCCTCCCCCCTGGTCAATGGTGTCCCGCTTTACCAATGTTTAAAATCTGGCCACCTTAGATTGTGCAATAAAATTCATCAGTAAGATAGTTTTTGAAGCTTCTCTGAGAGTCTATTTTAAAGTGTCATAGAATGTCTCCATTCACTGAGTAAAAATACTTTTGGGTTATAGCCAACAGACTGAGGAGATGAGAAATAGCTGACAGCAAAGGAAAGGAGAGTATTATTACTTCTTGGTAAAATATTACTTTGTGAATGAGCTAGTAATTGGTTTCCTAAGAAAAATATAACTGTGTATCTGTGGACAAGTAAGAGTCATTGCACGTCAGCCTGAATTACCAGAGCTTCCATTAGGGGGACGTGAACGCCATTAACGAGATGGGTTTTCTAATTCTAATAAGTCTATCCACTCAATGTGCAATTACATATTTTGTCTCCACCTAGGGATATTTGAAGAGGACGTCAGGTAAGATAAGAAACTTGTGAGGCTGAAGTGAACAAAAAAGAAAGAACGAGCAGGAATTTATGTTTAAGCCCTTCTGTCCTGACTGCAGGTTATCAAAACCCACATGCTTCATTTATCTGTTTGTTTCATCAGCAGGGGTGTGGCGAGGCTGCCAGGGAGAGGCACTGCAGGTGAAACAGAGGTGAAGAGGAAGAAAAACTGCCTACATTTTTCCTGGGCTAGAAACAAAGGCTTCATGGTTCAGCTCTTAACGGGAGAGCAACGGAATCTAAGAGTAAATATACTCTGTCAATAAAGTGTAATGAATTTGGGAACAGGAGTTTTAACCCAAGGATAGTAAAAAAGCAAAGATCTGGGCTACCAATCATGAAAACCAATGGCCCCAGGTGAAGATCCTCCTCCCTTCCCACCTTCCTCTCATTCTTGCAGGTACTCACTAGTTGTATTTCCCCTCTTCTTTAGTACAAAATAAAAATAAAATAAAAATAAATCCTCACATTTTTGCTAGGCACAAGGCCACTCCCCTCCCCCCAACCCCACATATTTCTAAGCCACCCTTGTAGTTAAGTGCAACCACATATGTTTTAAGTTCTGGGTGATGGGATACAAGCTAAATTATGTGTACAGTTTGTGGAAAGATATGAGGGTGGACTGATACATTTTGCCTCTGCTGAAATATTTTGCTGTTGCATTAGACATACCTGGCTATAACTCGTTCTGTGTAGTCACATGGTATCTCCCCTCCATCATTCTTGACCTTGCACACACAGATGCTTACATTTTTACCCACTGCATGTCAAAATGTAAGTGTTCAGACATTCAGTTCAAACAGCGTGCTGTTATTGAATTCTTAACAGTGGAAAACGTTTCTTCAATTGAAATTCACAGATGAATGCAAGTTGTTTATGGTGATTAGTGTGTTGATGTGAGTACAGTAAGATGCTAGGCCAGGCAGTTCAAACATGGAGAAGTGGAGCAAGAAGATTTGAGTGACAAACCACAAAGTAAAAGGCCTATGACTGCAAGTGATTAGCTTCAAGATCACATTGAAGAACTGATCTGCAGAAATCGTGTATCAACAAAAATAAATTGCTGGTAAATTAGGAATTTCTCAGGAGAGAGTGGCTACATTATTCGTGTTCTTGGATTCCATAAAGTTTGTGCCATGTGGGTACTGCCCATGCTGTCTGATGAGATAAAAGCTGAAAAAGTTCACATTTCTTGGGAACTCCTGGAACATCTTGAAAAGAAGGGGAGCACTTCTTAAAGAAGATCATTACAGGTGGTAAAACTTGGGTCTTTCTTTATGACCCTGAGAACAAAAGGTTGTCCATAAAATATTGCCATAAGGGATCAACTCAGCTGAAAAAATTCACAACTCAGGCCTTAGATGGGAAGGTCATACTGACTGTTTTGGTCTGAATACTCATCCATTTTGATGTGCATTGGGTGAAAAATGAAAGCATCTCTGTGTGCAAGGTCTAGAATAATGAGGGGGAGATACCATGTGACTACATAGAATTGGTTATATCCAGACATGTTGAATGTAACAAAATATCTTACGGTAGAGGCAAAATTGATCAGCTCTCCCTTGTACTTAAATAGAGTGGGCATTTCCATTTCCTCTTCTTCTCTCTTTCCTTCTGATTTAAAGCAGATGATGGCTGGAGTGAGAATGACCATCTGGGACCACAATGTAAACTTGAGCTTGAAAATTTAACACCGCAGAATATCCTATTAGCTGTGATGGGCAGTGCAGGCTTCTATGTGAGAGAGAAACAAACTTCTTTCTGACTTAAGCCACAGTTACTCAGCTTTCTCTCTAGAGTCAAATTTAATTTTAACTATTACATGCTCCCTTCAGCTTGTCCTTAGACAATGGGAAAGAAGGGAGAACACAAAAGTCTCAACTCAACTGAATTTTTAAGAGGAATACAAACAAGTCCCAGATCAATGTTAAAAAGATATTATAGTAAATAAAAATCCACACACAATATATCTGTGAAAATAGGAAAATCTGGGGGAAGCCAGGATGGCTCAGCGGGTTGAGTGCTCGCTTTGTAGGCCTGGGGACCGAGGATCAAATCCAGGTTCCAGCCCGGCCTGTGTAGACCTATATGCTAAATAGGGGTGTGCTTCCCATGTGGGAGGCCCCCAGTTTGGTTCTCACCCCCCAGTTCAGCCCCTGGCTCGAGGAGACTTACCTTCCATGTGGGAGGCCCCCAGCCCAGTTCCCGCTCTGCGTGGGCCCCACGCACCTCTGTGGAATGAAAGCATGTCGAAAACTGATGACGTGCAACTATGGAGACTGCTCTGGGCCCTCCCCCTTCTCTTTGTCTCTCTCTGTCTCTGTCAAACACAATAAAATAAAATCTTTTAAAAAAATAACAAAAGAAAATCTGGATAGAGTCCCACACATTAAATAGGAAGATGCAGAGGAGGATAGTATGAAAACAATGCAAAAACACTATGACAGAAAAAGAAAAGAAACAAAGGATTAAAAAATATACCTGAAAAGAAATATTTCTTAAAAGCCTGAAGAAAAATCCCCACAACAAATGCTTTTATTTTATGAAAAAATTAAAAGGTATATGTATTCAATGAAACAAGAAATCAAAGGTGAGTTAAGGCAACAGAAGGCTGAGATTGCAATGTGTGATGGTCAATTTTATGTGTCAACATAACTGTGCTACAAGGTGCTCAACTATTTGGTTAAACATTATTCTGGATGTGTCTGTGTGTGTTTATAAATGAAATTAATATTTGAATCAGTAGATTGAGTAAAACCCATTGTGCTCCCTGGAGTGGGTAGGCCTCATCTAATCAGTTTAATAGAACAACAGTGCTGAGTAAGCGGGAACTCCTTACCCTTGATTGTGTGAGTAGAGACATTGGTCCTTTCTGGCCTTTGGACTCAAACTAAATCATTGGCTCTTCTTGGATCACAAGTGTGCCTGCCCGCTTTTAGGCTGGAATTTATGCCATTGATTCTCCTGGTTCTCAGATCTTATATCTGGACTGGAACTACACACAGGATCTCCTGGGTCTCCAATTTGCAGACTGCAGATATTGCCATTTCTCAGCCTTTATAATTGAAAATGAACAAATTTCTTAAATCAGTCTCTCTCTTTAGATATAGATATAGATGTATTATAAATATGGTAGATAAGTAGATGATAATAAGATAGATGATAGATAATAGATAGATTAGATAGATAAGATAGATGATAGATGATAGAAAGATAGATATCCTATTAATTTTTTTCCAGCTCTGACTAATAAACAATTCTAATTAAAAAAAATTAAACACCATAATGCCTATTAGAAAAATTGATTAGAAACAGCAAGGAATGGAACAGACATGGTTGAAAACTAAATTAACATGAAGTAAAGGCCTGCAATAATTACAATGAATGCAATGGAAAAAGACAAAGATATGTTAACAATTTTATGAAAGATAGAGTATACAATAATAGTCTGACATCAGAATGGTTGATGGACAGAATCAGAAACCACAGTAAATGGAGGGTGGGGTGGGGGGAAGATATTTCAAAGATGTAATAGAAGAAAAAAAATTGAAACAATGAAAGAAATACATATTGAAGGTATACTGTGTTCCAGACAAATTGCTTAAGAATAATCAACACTAAGCCATATCCTAGTTATGATTTTAAAACAAGGAAAGCAGTATTCAAGCTTTTAGACCAAACAAGAAGGAGGAGGAGGAGAAGGGGCAGGAGCAGGAGGAGAAGGAGGAAGAATCATCTACAGAAGTCAAATACTTGTATATCAGTAAAAGCCTACAACATTCTGAGAGTGAAGAGTTTTACTCAAGAATGATAGACTGAATCGTGTTGTCTTTAAGTATAAAAATGTCAGATAAATCTTTTGCACATACAAAAACCCAAGAAATATAAAATTCAAAAGCCTTTGATTAAAAAAGTTCTTTAAAAAAAAGTTCTTTAATGATTAAATAAAACTAATCCAGAAATAAATCAAATTACAGGTGCATAGATAGAGAAGAGATTCTCAAATTGTGGTCCTTGGATGAGCAGCATCAGCATCTTCTGGGAACTTGTTAGAAATGCAAACACAAGGCCTTGACCCCAGAATTAGTGAATCAGTTACTCTGGGGGTAGGACCCAGCAGTCTGTGGTTTGTTTTTTTAAAATATTTATTTTTATTCTTTTTTGACAGAGAGAGAGACAGACAGAGAGAGACAGAGAGAAGGGGGAGGGCCCAGAGCAGTCTTTATAGTTGACAGCCTTAGTTTTCCATTTAGTTTCACTCCACAGGTGGGTGCAGGGCTGCATAGGACAGGAACTGGGCTGGGAGCCTCCTGCATAGGCCCCTGCAAGAACTGAACTGGGGGCACACCCCAATTCAGCATATGGGTCCGCTTGGGCCGGAGCCAGGATTCAATCCTCGGTCTCCGGGGCTGCAAAGCGAGCGCTTAACCCACTGAGTCATCCCAGCTTCCCCCTGTGTTTTAATAAGGCAGCCCTTTAAGTGATTCTGAGGCATGCCAGTTTGAGAATCACTAGAATAGAAAATCTGGGATTACAGAAGAGGTCATGGGCACTGACTCCATTTAAAGAGACAAGGAAGTCTAAACAACTGAAGAAAAATTATATTAAAGAAGAGGATAGAAAAATTATGAAGAGAGACACTAAAATCTTTCATATAAATACAGAAACTAATGGTGATGAAAACACAATGTGTCAAAATTATTGGGATGAATTGAAAGCAGTAGTAATGGAAAATATATTACTTTGGGCCTTTCTCAAGAAACAAGAAAAATCACAAGTAAACAACTTAGCATTGCATCTTAAAGAACTAGAAAAAGAACATCAACAACAATACCAAAGTCAGCAGAAGTGAGGAAATAATAAAAATTAGAGTAGAACTAAAAATTTAGAACAGAAAAACAATAGAAAAAATTAATAGAACCAAGAGCTGCTTCTCTAAAAAAAAAATCAACAAAATTGACAAACCCTGGGCTATGCTCACCAAGGAAAAAAGAGAAAAGACACAAAATTAGAAATGAAAGAGGAGAAATTACAATTGATATCACAGATATACAAAGGATCATATGAGAATACTATGAAGGGCTATATGCCACCAGATTTAGCAACTTAGAAGAAATGGACAAGTTTCTAGAAACATGCAGTCTACCTAGACTGAACCAAGAACTGGAAAATCTAAATAGATCAATCAACAGTAAGGAAATTCAAACAATCATCTAAAACCTCCCCAAAAACAAAGGTCCAGAACCAGTCTCACTAATGAGTTTTATCAGGCATTCAAAGAGAAATTAACACCTATCCTCCTCAAACTCTTCCAAAAAATTGAAGAGGCAATACTTCCCAACTCATCCTTGAGGCCAAATTACCCTACTACCAAAATGTTGTAAGGATAACTCACACACACACACAAACTATAGACCAATATCTCTGATGAACACAGATGCGAAAATGCTAAACAAAATACTAGTAAGTAGACTACAACAATGCATTAAAAAATAATTATACATCACAATCAAGTGGGATTTATCCTAGGGGCACAAGGATGGTTCAATATACTCAAATCAATCACTGTGGTACACCACATAAACAAAAGATAAAAACCACATAATTTGGAAGCCAGAATGGCTTATCAGGTTAAGTGCTCGCCTTGCAGCCCCAGGGTCCAAGGAGCAAGTCCTAGCCCTGGTTCATGTGGACCCATACGCTGAATTGGTGTGTGCTTCCCATGTGGATGGCCCCCAGTTCAGTTCTCACCGGGGCTATCTTCCCATGTGAGAGACACCTGGTTTGGCCCCCAGTTTGTGGAGGTGTGGCCCAGTTTCTGCCCTGCATGCCCCCCACCCCCACCCACCTGTGTGGAACAAAGCCATGTTAAAAACTGATGACGTACAACTATGAAGACTGTTCTGGGCCCTCACCCCTCTCTCTGTCTCTCTCTGTTTCTGTCAAAAACAATAAAATAAATCTTAAAAATTTAAGGTTTCAACTATAATTTTTACCAATGTCACCCCAACAAATTTAATCATTAAAAATTCTTTTTAAATAATAAAAAAAAAATTAAGTTTTCTATTCAGCCAAAATTCACATAAATGCAGCTTAAAGAAAAACAACAAGAAGAACAACAACAAACAACAAAAGTGGGGAAATACTTGACGCACATTACTGAAAAGGATAAATTTTATTAACAGATATAGCAATAATTAACAAAAAAGGTCTCTGATAAAATAGAGTTTGTGGAATATGTGAGGAAACAAATGATCAATGTCTAAAAATTTTATCTTTTGTAAATTTTATCTTTTTTAAAAGCTTTTTTTTGAGATACAGTTAACATAATAAAATGCACATATTTAAACAATTTAATCAGTTTTGACTTATGTATTAAACCCATAAAACCATGACCACATAAAAATAATGAAGATATCTGTGATTTCCAGTTTTCTTATGTCCCTGTAATTTCTTTCTCCCTCTTTTCTCTTGTCCCCAGTTCCAGTGACTTGCTTTTCATCCCAAAGATTAGTTTGCATAATAATAAGTTTATATAGGTGTAATTATACAATATATACTCTTTGTTACTGGCTTATTTAACTTAACATAAATATTTTGAGATTCACCCACATTGTTGTTATTAACATAAGCTTACATTAATTCTTTTTAAAATTTAATTGTTGATCAGTGTTTTATTTTACGGACATATAGTTTAGCTATTCATCTGTTGATAGACATTACATTGTTTCCATTAGTTTGGGGCTATTACAAACGGAGCTTCATTGGTGTGTAAGTCTGGTGTGGACATATACTTTTATTTCTCTTGGCTAAATACCTACAAGTGGTATATAGGATAGCTAAGATATATTACTCATTAAAAATTAAATATAGGGGAAGCCGGGATGGCTCAGTGGGTTGAGTGCTCACTTTGCAGCGCTGGGGACCGGAGATCGAGTCCCGGCCCCGGCCTGTGCGGAACCATATGCTGAACTGGGAGCTCCCCCAGTTCAGTTCTCTCTCTCTCAATCTCTCTCTCTCTCTCTCTCTCTCTCTCTCTCTCTCTCTCTCTCTCAAAAATAAATAAATAAATAAATAAAAATATATTAAAAAAAAAAATTAAATATAGTGTTGGGGATGCCAGTATAGCTCAACAGGGTGAGTGCTTGCCTTGCAACTGTGAGGTGCGGGGATAGATTCCCAGCCCCAGCCCGTGCAAACCCATATGCTGAACTGTGGTGCAACTGGTAATCACCGAATGTTGGCAAAGGTTCTCACCTCCATATGTGAGACCCTGGTTCAGTTCTCACCACATGTGGCCCCATATCCACCTGTGTGGAATAAAACTATGTCAGAACAAATAATACATGGCTGTGAAGACTGCTCTTTGTTTCTCACTTTCTTTCAAACAATAAAATAAGTCTTAAAATAATAATAAATAAAAATTAAATATAGTATGTTTACTTCTGTCTTGTTCATGTACTTTTTAAAAATACATACAATTTCATATGTGCTTCAACACCAACTTCACAGTATGGCTAAATTCCAAATGGCTGGCTGTTTAAGTTAATATTCAGTTAAAGCTACTGAAACAGATTATGCCATCAGAGAATGTACTTCTGGTTTAGAAGAATAAGTCTGAAACTTGATTTAAAAATTCAAATATTAGTTAAAAATTTAGTAGGCATCTCACGGCTGAATCAGCAGCTTCTGCGTTTATTGTATTGCACATTTGCAACGAGTAACCAGGCGTGCTCTTTCAAATGGCATACTGAATAACATCTTTTTCTTTCTTTCTTTTTTTCTTTGGAGCACAATACAATTTAGAAAGTAGTTTTTCAGTAACACACTTTCTAGAAGGAACTTTGTACCTAATATTTATAGATTGATCAATTCTCTAGAATCTGAAAATAGTGGATAATCAATAGGGGTAATTTCAATAAGCTTTTGCTTAAATTTTTGAGTTTGATAGACTCAAAGGTATAAAGAATTCTTAAAGTAATTTTTGAAGATTTATTTTATTGGTCTTATTTATTTGTTTGTGTGTTTGTTTTTGAGAGAAAATGAGAGAGAGGGAAGTGGGGAGGGCCCAGAGCAGCCTCTGTAGTTTTACATCATCAGTTGTGACCTGGTTTCATTCCACACAAGTGGATGTGGGGCCACAAAAGGTGGGAACCTACCTGGGGGCCTCCTGCATGGGAGGGGAGGACTTTTGCCACCAAGCCATCGAGCCATCCGGGGGTTGCCAATTGCACAGCAGTTCAGCATATGGGTTTTCGTGGGTCGGGGCTGGGAATCTAACCCTGGACTTTGCAATTGTGAGACACGTGCTCAATCATAGAAGCTATCCTGGCATTCTTTAAAGTATTTTTGTAGAATTTTCTTTTAAAATTTTTGGTAAAATACACATAACATAAAATTTACTATTTTAACCATTTTTAAGTGTATAGTTCTGTGGCAATAAGTACATTCATGTTGTTGTGAAGCCATCATCACCGTCCATCTCCAGAACTTTTATCATCTTGCAAAACTAAAACTCTGTACCCATTAGACAAGTTACCTGTTTCTCTTTCCCCCACAGCTTCTAGAAACTCCATTCTACTTTCCATCTTTATAATACTGTTAGGTAGGGTGTTAGTCACCAGCGACAGGAGGGGCAGAAGATAATATTATCAGTGCTTTGCACCACACAGATCCACTCCCCAGGGACCACCCAGGTCCAACCCCCAGGGAATAATTTTGTGATTAGACCATACTGATAAAAGGGAAGTAAAATCCAACCAGAATAATCTGGTTTTTGATACCTGCGCAGAATGTTAAATCTTGCCCTTGGTTTAACCTTAGCATCATTATAATGTAATTATAATAAATCAGCATTAAATTTGACACCTCTTCCCCCCCCCCCACACACACACACTCCATGGATTTTTCTATATGCATTCTGGGTAAGGGCATGTGCAGAAAAAAGAACAGTCATATTATCTACACATATCAATCAAATGACCTAAATCTGCACATCACACTCACAAGGCTGGCTCAGGGTCAGGAATAAAAACCCAACCCCAAACCCACTGGGGCCTTTTGCCTCTCTTGGCTTGGCCCACTCTCTCTTGAAACATATTTCAATAAAACTTTACCGTGTTTTTTTTTTTGTTTCACTGATCTGTAAGTCTTTACTGCATCAGTGGAAAGACCCAAGCTCCTTGCCACATCCCGTGTGGTAACAGTAGCAACTACCATTCTACTTTTCATCTCTATAATTTTGCAACTATACACACCTCATATAAATAGAATATTACAGTATTTGTCTTTTCATAGCTGACTTATTTCACTTAGTATAATGTCCTTAAAGTTCATCCATGGAGTATGCCTTTTCTTTCTTTTGCTTTTTTTTTTTTTAAATGAAAGTCAACATTAAAAAAAAAATTTTTTTTATTGTTAAATTTATTGGGGTGACATTGATAGATAACAACTACATTGTTTCTAGGTGTACAATTCCACGTTACATTGTCTAAACATTGCATTATGTGCTCAACACCCAGAATCAGCTCTTTCTATCACCATATATTTGATGAAGTCAACCTTTTCAAAGTTAGAAGACTGAGAAAAAATGTTTTTGAGTTATCTTCTTTTCTGCATTCTTCCATATAATCTTTATGTAGAAATATAACATAGTTATTGTGACATATATTTTTGCAGTTATTATTCTTTGAAAAACCTGAAGTGATAAAGTTGATATCCTTCCCTTAATTTATCTTGGGAAGATGTGAGACATTCCCACATAAAATTATTTTTCTTGAAATAATTATGATCTAGGGGAAGCCAGGATGGCTCAGCAGGTCAAGTGCTCATTCTGCAGCCTTGGGGATGAGGATCAAATCCTGGCCCCGGCCTGTTCAAACCCATATGCTGAACTGGGGTGCGCTTCCCATGCTGGAGGCCCCCAGTTCAGTTCTTACCCACTGGTTCAGCCCCTGGCTCAAGGGGGAGTGCCTCCCATGCAGTAGGCCCCCAGCCCAGTTCCCACCCTGCACAGCTCCCGCCCACCTGTGTGGAACCAAACCATATCAAAAATTGATGACGTACAACTATGGAGACTGCTCTGGGCCCTCCCCCTTCTCTCTGTCTCTCTCTGTCTGTCTCTCTCTGTGTCTCAAAAACAATAAAATAAATCTTTTTTTAAATGTTAAATAAAATAATTATGATCTAATTGGAATCAATAAGAAATAGAATTCTTTTATTTATATTATTATTTTTTATTGTTAAATTTATTGGGGTGACATTGATTGGCAACAATTAGACAGTTTCCGGATGTACAAGTCCACATCACATCACCCATGCATCGCATTATGTGCCCACCAGCCAGAATAAGCTCCCCTTCCATCACCATATATCCGGTGTCCACTCCCACCTCCCCTCCCACTCTCCCTCTCCCCTCCTTCACCCTCTCCAGGTAACCACCAAACTATTGAGTGTGTCCATAAGGCTGGTGCCCACTCCCACCTCCCCTCCCTCTTTCCTTCCCCTCTCCTCCCCTTCCCTCAGGCAATCACCCAGCTATTGAGTGTGTCCATAGGTCTCTGTGTCTTTGTTACTTTCAGTTTTATATTCCACCTATAAGTGAGGTCATATGTTTCCTGATTCTTTCAGTCTGACTTATTTTGCTTAATAAGGTCCATCCATGTTGTCACAAATGACTGTATTTCATCATTTCTTATCGCTGAGTAGTATTCCATTGTGTAAATGTACCACATCTTCTTTATCCAGTCATCTATCGAAGGGCATTTTGGTTGTTTCCATGTTCTGGCCACTGTGACCAGTGCTGCGATGAACATGTGGGTACAAACATCTTTAAAGATTAAGGTTTTCAGGTTTTTGGGGTAGATACCGAGTAAAGGGATGGCTGGGTCCTATGGCAATTCCATTCCTAATTTTTTGAGGAATCTTCATACTGCCTTCCATAGTGGTTGTACCAGTTTACATTCCCACCAGCAGTGTATGAGGGTTCCTTTCTGTCCACAGCCTCTCCAGCACTTGTTATCACTTGTCTTTTTGATTATAACCATTCTAACAGGTGTAAGATGGTATCTCATTGTGGTTTTTATTTTCATCTCCCTAATTGCTAGTGAAGTGGAGCATTTTTTCATATATCTGTTGGCCATATGTATGTCTTCATGAGAGAAGTGTCTGTTAAGGTCATCTGCCCATTTTTTAATTGGATTGCTTGTTTTTTTCTTGTTGAGTTGTATACATTCTTTGTATATTTTGATATTAGCCCCTTATCAGAGGCATTGTTTGCAAATATTTTTTCCCAGTTGGTTGGTTGCCTCTTTGCTTTGTTGATGGTTTCCTTAGAAATAGAATTCTTAAGTGGTATTTGGTTCACCCACGTCACCAAACAAGTCTAAAGACAATATAATTTTGATACTCTCTAATTTCAATCATTATCCTTTGAATTAATGCTTCATTTTAAAATAAACATTTGTGGACTCAGAAAGACTTTATTCTTTTCTAAAGTTATTCAACTGTCTTAATAGTTGCATTAACTGTTGCCCCATTGTCTTATTTAAAAATTTGATTATTATTAGTAATTGCTTTGTTCACAAATTCAACAACTTTTACATTAATTATTCCAACACTTTTTTTTTTATAATGATAAGTATAAACTTATACTTTGAAGGAATTTCAACATAAACACTTGGAAAGTAATTTCTGTCCAAATTATATCTAGAATTTCTATGATTAAAAATGACTGCTATGATATTAGCAATTAATGACTTGTCTTGTTTGAATCATGGATGTTTTTATGCTGATTAGCTGTGGTAATAACCAATTAGAGATGGCAAACTTTTTCTATAAAGGCCAAGCAAGTATTTTAAGCTTTGCAAGCCAGCCTCTGTTGTAACTACTCAACCCTCCACTTAGTGTGAAACCAGCCATAGTCAATTATCTAAACAAATGGGGGTGGTGAGTTGCAATAAACTTTATTTACAAAAACAGAAGTGAAGCCAGATTTGGCGTGAAGGTAGTAAATTGCAAAGCCCTGTCCTGGATCATAATTGATCAGGCTGCACAAGACTGAAAAGGCCAGGATTGATGGTAAATTGGCATTTGACTATTCAATCTACAGGCTGAAGATGAAGCCAACGAACAGTATTTGGCAGAAAACTGAAGCCAACCTGAACTACAGAGTTTCCAGAATATAGACTATGTATTTACATTACAAAGAAAAATAAACAAATAATTATCAGTATTGGTTTCCTCTGGGGAGTGGAGAGGAGGCTTAGGTAGGGAGACTTGTCCTTTTTCTTTTACATCCTTGTTTATTCTGAAATTTTTATCATGTGCATTTTATTACTGTAAAACAAAGTCAAAGAACATTTCTTCACTAAATGACTTGGGATACACAGAGTCAAAGGATTTAATGCTTTATATCAAACAAATACTTGTGGTGTTTTCTTTTTTTTAAGTAAAAGATTAAAATTAGCAGACCTGAAATTCCTTTGTGATGATTATATGAGGTAACTCTTATATCAGGGTAATATGACTTAGTCTTCTTTTTTGGCTCACAACAATTTTTGCAAGGTCAATCTATGAAGCCACTTCATGTGTTCAAAAAGGCTATAAGAGGCATAAATGAGAAACATACTGGACTAAATAATATCAAAAATCATGAAAAGTTTACTTCAGTTTATTGATTATATTTTTAGTCTTCTCTTATGCTAGTGATTATACTCTTGACAACAAATTTTTACCAACAATAATTTTAATGATAATACTGTGCTGAAAAGAAGAATATCAACAAACTGTGCAGAAATATTACTGATTAAAGTGTCTTGATTGGGGATGCCAGGATAGCTCAGTGGGTTGAGCACTCGCCTTGCAACCATGAGGTTCTCGGGGATCGAATCCTGGCCCCAGCCTGGGCAAACCCATATGTTTGAACTGTGGCACAACTGGTAACAGTTGGGAGGGCAGCAAAGGTTTTTGCCACACATTCGGAAGACCCCCAGTTCGGTTCCGACCCTGTGTGGCCCCACATCCACCTGTGTGGAGTGAAATTGTCAAAATGATGTACACCCATGGAGACCGCTCTGGGCCCTCCTCATTCTCTCTCTCTCTCTCTCTCTCTCTCTCTCTCTCTCTCTCTCATACCTTCTCTCAAACAATAAAATAAACCTTTTTTAAAAAGTATGAAAGTGTCTTGAGGACTTATAATGAGCCAGACACTATGTTAAGTGCCTAGCATGGATTATAATATTAATAATTAGTGCTCACAGCATCCTTCTGAAAATTGGTGCCAATATCTCCATTTTACAGATGATAAAAATGAGGTTTAAGAGGTTTATAGTTTTGTCACTTTTGAGATTAAAAAAAAAATATATATATATATATATATTAAGCCAATAAAATTGGGGGAATAACTGGTTCTACCTGTAACCTTTCCCATCTTCCCACCTCCTTATACATTGGAAAGTCATAGTGCCTTCCATTGCCAATTTGAAATGCTCCACTCCATCTTCTCCTCATTGGGTCAAATGTTGAGAGAAAGGGGAAGGACTCAAATCAGACCAGTTTGGTTTGAAAGATTTATTTTTTATTGTTTTTGACAGAGAGAGAGAGAGAGAGAGAGAGAGAGAGAGAGAGAGAGAGAGAGAGAGAGA